>VYYI01000159.1:0-44814 GCA_021029175.1 Bilobella aurantiaca | reverse complement strand
ATGCCTAATCACGGAGATACGGGCATACACAAGGTCAGAGGCAAGGCAATTTCTTTTAGTGGAAAACCAACAGCAAAGACATTTTGTGGCTGATCGGGGAATTTGAACCCCCGTTCTCACGCTGGCTAGTGGAGAGAGATAGACACCCTACACCACTAGACCAACACCGCCTACGATGTTTATATGATTGAAAGTGCTACTTGAAACATTTTCTAGTCCACATATTGAAAAAACTTATGGGGAAAGGGGAAAAATTAGCTTATGAATATAACAAATTCGGTCAAGTAGTTTTGGGTTTATGTCATGACGTTTTTAGCCATTAGGGTTACGTATGCAAGCACCTGCTACAGTTGAAAGAGTCCCCCATGTCAGTAATCGAATAAAATTTTCGGATCATTTGCGTAATACTGGGTCTCGCATTTCGACTGTGTTAGGAGTATATAAAGAGTACAGTTGGAGCTATGTGTAGCAAATGCCGATATGCTACATTACACAGCCTTGGTCGCATTAAGATCTTGAAAGTTATGCTTATAATGGGCGTAAAATAGTTGGTATCAATCTAAATTTAGTTTCAGTTATACAAGTTCATGCAACACAATCGAATTTAGGTGTTTTGCTAAAGCAAAGAAATCTGCATAAAAAAAACATGTATATTTCTTCACTTAATTCAACCTCTAACCCTCATACAGCATGAGTGAAGTATAAAAAGTGTATATAATAGCATTAAGGCAAAATGAAATGTAGTATGCTATAAGTATTTGAAAGGTAACAAAACCTCGAGTGGAAAAAGGAAGGGGCTCTCTGGGTCAAAGAGCAAGAGGAGACCTAAAGGGGCAAATGTGGAAGGGGACTATAGGGAATTGGGAACCTAAATGCCAAAGGGCCCACCTCGACATCCAGATCCCATTCCCAAATGCAATATGATGAGGTCAAGAGGTCACGGTATAACGACTGGACCCGAAAGTCTCTACTTTTATTAACATGAAAAACAAACCAAAAAAATGACAAACGCTTGAAGTGGCGTGGTGGGAACGATGATGTCCTTCAGGCTGGTTACTGAATTGCGTCTCCTCCAGAGTGCTTCGTTGAAGCCAAAAAAAGTAGCTGGGGGAGGAGCATGGTGTAATGTGAAGTGCCGCAATGTAGCTCCTCCCCTTCAACGATGTCCGGTGAGCCATAGAGGGAGTCCTGGGCACTTAGGAAGGGGAAAGGGGACGCTAAGGGGATAAGGGTCCTTGTAAATTTTTGTATTACGAGAATCAGAACTAGATAAATTTGATTTTTTCATTTCTTCCTGCAGATTAGATTAGAAAAAAAAGCTAAACGAAAAGTCAAGAAAACTGCAAAAAAAATGGGGACAATACTAATATAAATGAGTCTCTCTTACATTTGGCACAAGCGTCAATTTAGCTCTATGGCTGATTTTAACAATTTGATTTTCACAAGATAAAGTATCCGGGCTGGAAGGCCTTGAATTTAATTTTTTGAAAACTTGGTAATCTATCAACTCGTGATATATGATGTCCTTTCTAGTCGGTTGATTTATTTTGTTCAAGTTTATTAAAATACAAACTGAACTACTATTACTCAATCTTTTGAATTCAGATCAAATTCCACAAGATTAATAACAAACTTTACACCAAATTATAATTAAGATTGCTTGAACTTATTCAACAATTAGCTGTATGGTGACTGTATGTATTTACAATGACTGTATTGCTAACACAAAAACTTTTTTTAATTCAAAAATTTTAATAGGCAACGAATAAATTGTAGATAACAATACTAATAATATATTACCGTAGGTTTCTTTAACATGTTGGAAATGTTTACATTTCCGAGCATAACCACACGGCTCACTGAAAATGCCCATAGCAGTCGAAAATCAAAATATTAATCTATTTCTCGCAGTACCGGATTGGAATTAAAGAGGGTTATGCATGGGCAATCAGAAAGGTGAGAAAATTTGAGTAAAATATACCAGTAACATGGATGGACCACTTTTAGAATATTATTTGAATCAATTCAATTGATTGAAAGCTAAAAATATATATTTTTATGAATTCAAGTTAAAACTTGTTAAACATGCCAAAGACTAGCAAATTACAGCAACATTATTTTGTTTAAATAGAGGTTAGAGGAATTCAAAAAGAGTTTGTCAAACTTTTACATTCGGTAAGTTCGGCTCACACCTACGGTAAGTTCAATTAGCTATTCGATACTCCTATACATATTAGTTGTAATCTTGTAACCATGTCGGGAATGTAAGTAAAATCTATTGGGAGATTATTTTTAATTTTTCTTGATTTTTTTATAAAATCTTAAATTTTTAAGTTTCAAAACTTAAATTCTCTTTTCACTATGTCAAGACATTTTTTTAAAAAGATTTTTCATAAAAATTGTAATTTTGTCCTATTTTTGACTTTTTTGAAAATGTCATTACTAGACAGAAATTTACATAATTTGACATGAAAACGCAAAAATACACTTTCATAAATTATAAAGTGGTTTTAATAAGTTAATTGTAAATTTGTAACAAGTATACATCTAAAAATACAACGATACGGCGCGATTTTTGTGAAACAATAAAATATTGACCAATCAATTATTTTTTTTGGACAGCGCTCAAGTCGGTTTTGTTCAGAGATAATAGAAATAATGAAAACAGTAAACGGGACAATTTTAATGGACTTATCGAAATACAAGTAAAAATATAGAAAATTTTTGAACGATACTGGCAAAAATTTAAATTATTCTATTCAGTCACATGTCATTGCAAGATTTCGTTTGGCAAACTACATACTGAGAATTGTGAACACAAATTGAGAAAATTGTGATAAAATTTTGAAATAGTTTTATCTTACACTTTAACCTTTCAAATGATAACTAGCAGTAAGTTTCATGGGCCTATTTTGGAGATACATAGTGTCACGGTCACGGAGTCGAGGACATCGAGGACGCCGTGCCCATGACACCGTAGAGTTAGTCTTAGTCGTAGTCACACTTTATCACAGACGTGTTTCTGTTATCTATTACGTTTGTCCCTGGATTAGTGTGTCATTTGTCCTTGGGTGCACACCTACAATTAAGTGTGTACGTCGTTTTATTCTTGGTCACTACTCCTCAGTCCCTTGTCCAGTCGTCATGTCCGCCCATTTTATAGTAGGGTGAAATGGATGAACATAACAATGACAAACATAATTTCTTTCTGAATGGTATCTTAAAGCAGATTGTTGGAGTTAAGGAAGCATTGGAGTTCACTATTGGTGGCGGCATATGTGTAACAGAACATACTACGCAGAAGGGCTATTACATTGTTGCAGCCATTTTTGAGTTCAATTATTCAGAGGAATATGAAAAAATCAGAGAATCCTTTGTTCCAATTTTTCCAATATACAACTCAGGCGCAAGTTGCATTCAATTATAATATTGCATTTAATATGCGGCTCAAGCCAATTCATTATATTGTGTAACAAATGTGTCAAATAACAGAGTGATATTAATTTTGCAAATACAAATTCTTGGTACAATAGTAAAAATATCAAGTTGTGTTTATGGATTGAATTTATGCTAAAAAATGATTTGCTGTAAGTTGTACGCAAACACCTCTCGGCATTTAACTATACAAATTAATGTGAGTTCTACCCGGCATCATTTCAAACGGTTTTGTTGACAAGTATGACATTAATGCATTGATATTATTTATATGATTTTTTTTTTCATTACAGCTGGAAATTGTTGCTAAATCTTATGCAAATGCTCAATAAACAGGAGAGAAGCTTCAAGAATTTGAAGGAATGTTTACAGCAGTAAATGTGTACAGAGTTCTGTTAGTACGTGCAATGATTCCCATTACGCAAAAAGATACCGAAAGGATTGGAATGCAAAGATGTTTGGAGACGTTGTTGTTAAAATCTAGTTGGGACAAGTTAGTTACTAATGAAGATCTGTCTGCTATTGGGAGTTATGTAAGTTGCAATAGTTTTGCAACAGAATTTGGATATGTATTTGTGTACAAGTGTTGCTGATTCAAAATATCTGAAAAGCGTATTGTTAACGGTCAAACAACATAAATTACACTCAGGCGAGAAACAATAGCGCTGTAGTTGCAAAGTTGACACAAATACAAATTTCATGGCATAGCACTTTTATAAAGTCGTTATATCATATAAAAGTTCCTTAAAACTACTTCTAAAATTGCTTTTAGTTTACAAAATCCAACGATTTAATTTTTTCGAATTAATTTTTTAATTTTCAATTTTAACGATCAAAGACAGAAAATCAAGCAAGATCCATTAAATTAAGCTTTAATAAATTGATTGATTTATAAGTAGAACAATTACGCGTAAAGCATTAACCAGTGGCAATTAAAATTTGGAAATTATTTATTAGGAATTTAATTATTTAGAGAACAAATTGACCGTAATTCACAAATTAATTAATTTGAATATACGTTACATGGCAATTTAACGGAGCTTTTGAGTTCGAACCTTCCAACCGGAGGAGCTTGTTCTATGTCGCGAAAAAAGCTTCAACCGAGCCAAATATCCACCACTGCAAACACGTTAGATGTGTTTAACTTCTGTGCATAAATTCAATTAAATAAAGTTGAATAAATTGTCAAAACTTCTGAAGAAGTTTAAGTTATTGAGTGATTACATGGAAGAGCAATTTTATAGAATACATAAGCCTAGCACAAACATACAAGCGATAAATGTACAGGATGCAAGCTTATCTGTAGTGTTTCTTAGCAAACGCCTCAAGTAAAGTGTTTTATTTACCAATTGGTTTGTTTATTCAATATTTGGTGTAAACCATAATCAAGTTGCGTAGCATGTTATATTTGCATACTTGCATGAATTTTAAAGCGACAATGGTAAAAGTAACCACGCATGATGGTTAGTTTGAGTAAGTTAAGGTGAATTGAGTCGAAATAAAATTATCAGGTCTGTTAAATTAATAGTGTTGAACTAGAATGGTTAGGAAGTTTAACAGAATATTTGAATAATAGTTTTTGTTAAACTAAGTAAAGTAGCTTGAATGCTACTAAATAACTGAACCGTTATTCAAGACTGCCTTTTATTTTGCCTTGCAACGAACCGTTGCGCGCGTAGACAAGCCAATAGGCTCCATTATTACAGTTATGCTGTTAAGTAGTTAATTATTGTCTTTCGTTATCAATTGAAGTAGCAAAATACGTATGGTGTTTGAATTTTCATTGTGCGCTCAGTATATTTTGAAAAATCGATTGCAACTTATACATTTTTTTTACTAATAAGGTAAATTGATATTATTCTCTTTTTCAGTGTCTTTAATAGTGTCTAGTTTATTTTTATTTTTTATTATTATTTTTGAATTTCAAGAAAACATTTTGGGTCATTTTCTTTGGCATTCGGCGAGTCAAAATAGTTACCTAATAAATTGCCATAAATCAATGGAACAAAAATATAAGAAAACGTTCACTACATTAGGTAAAACACAAAAGAAGGTTCAATTTCAGCTATATTGCAAATTTATTGGAAAATTTATCAGTTATTCTTCTAACTAATATTGAGCTAGCTTCTTTGCTTCGTTGCATTGATCCCTCCAAAAATCATTACAAATCGCTTTTTAAAAATTAAACCGCCGTCGCACTACAGATTTTTAATGTATACTAGCCAGACAGACCCTTTCAAAACAGGATAACTGTAAGTGATTGGTTCTTTTGGCTTCTAGTTGTCGGACATGAGTGTTCATTTTTTGATGAAAACATCAAAATTTCCGTTAACGCTCATTTTTGATGAGAACATTGGAATTTCAATAAGCGTTCAGTTTTTGTTGAGAACATCGAAATTTCAATCAACCCTCCATTTTGAATGAAAAAATCGATATTACGATAAATTTTAGTTTTTGATGAGAACATCAAAATTTCAAAACTTCAGTTTCAGTTTTGAAACTTTGAAACAATCGTAACCTAACCGGTATATATACAAAATTAGTAAAATGCCCAAAAGGGGGACCACACAAATCTCAGAAATTCGCGTGTAAAATCTCATAAGGATTTCAAAATTCTAAATTGAATTTTTTTTTGAAATTTTGAGTAGTGGGAATTCTCACTATTTTTAAAAATCATCATATTTTTTGTGTATCAAAATAGCGCATTCTCGATTTCGAATAAACGCAAACACTTGAAACCACATCCTGGTAAGTACGATAAACATTACAAATTGTAGCTGTAAGCTATCTTGATATAAGATAGGTGGACATTACGTTAGATGTGTTAAATAAACCCTTAGCACATAAATACCAATTTGCCATTGTTGCTTATTTACCTATCGTCAGCATAACATATATAATTACACAATTCTATCTACTTTTTTTTAAAATTACATACATCAGTACGATTACATAATTCTTGTGTAATTGATGCAGTTAGAAATAAAACGTGTTAGACAGCGTTCTGGAATCTAGATACTTTATTAACTTATATATATACATTTTTAAAAATTAGAAGTCTAAAACTTATGGGTCCGTACTGTTTAAACAAAACATTGCTATATAATTTAAATACCAACAAATATTTAAATGTTATTTTTAATAGTTTACCTCAAAGATCGTGATATATTTTAATTAACTTTATGATTTGGCATCTGTAATACTGGACTTTGACTAGCTATCAAATAAAGACGCAGAATTATGCAACAAATGTATTGCAATGTGAGTTGTCATTGTTAGATTTACGTTTTACAGTTACACTATGATGGACAATGCATGTGACACAAGACTCCAATAGTCTTCTACGACCTAAAATAGGACTAAACCTTCTCTTTTTCGGTTAAAATAATTGCAATGTAGTTACTTTCTTTTCTAACGCAAGCAAATCCAAACCGCTCATATGACTTCCACTCCTAAAAAAAATTACAAAACATAGTACTAATTATTCTCGCTAATCTTAACTGCACCATCAAAAACAACAAAATGTTGCGAACCGTTTGCTGGACTTCCTTGAACGCTGCTAGTATTGCCCCACCACGAGTGGCTTGAGTTGCATAAGGAATTACACTTTCACAAGTCTTAAATCCTGTAGTACTGGTCGTAATAGAGCTGGATTGACAATCACCAACTTGTTTGGCTCTACGTGCGGCATACTCATACGCAGTTTCCATTAACTGATGTGGAATATAGCAAAAGTCACAATATTACGATATATATAATTATGGTATTCTGCAAGGTCTACGACTAGGTGATTTAGTCATAATCAAAACAAGAGTAACTTTTATGTATTACTTTTAAAATGTACGTAAACTACTATGTGTGAAAGCCTGATTTTTTTTAAAGTTACAAAAACAATTATTACCTTAAGCCCAAACACAATTCACATGATTTGGCCTACCTTAATTTGTAAAGATTTAACATATGTAAGTATTAGAGTTACCGCTTGGTCTGCTTTGGCCAATTTATTGTTGATTTTCCTCAGTTCTACTAGTACGTCATCGAAGAAGAACCGTGTAGTAATAGTAATTACATAATTTGCCTTCCACAATTCTTTTTTCATCATGATTCCCACCGATTCCAATTCATCAAGTTTTAGCTATATTATAACAAATTGGGCTGATTAAAACAAAATTAAGTGTACAACATTAGTGGTCTTCGGCGACAGTGAGTTTTCTTTACTACTCTAAATCTAAGTTTTAGTATCTTCTGTCATAAATGAAATGAAATAGCTCATTATCGAATTTATATCTTAAGAATTTATGAAATACACTCCTACCAATGAAAAATTTGGCAAAAACTCTAAATCTATTTTGTCTAACAACTCGATCAAGAATCCGATTTTGAAGAGTTTTACTTAGCTAGTAAAATGCTGACAAGAACTAAATACTTCAACTTGTTAAATTAAAAAAATTCAAACTTGACGGAAGCAATTATTTAAGTGGTTGTTAATTAATTACTCGATACGCATTGACAGTAAATATAGAAAACTTCTTGGAGAAAGAGGAAGAATCATTTCTTAAGTGACGTGACATTTAATTAATACTGACTAAATCAAAAATTTAATTTAAATCATACAATGCCTTTCATTTTTGCTGTCGCTAGATTCAATACATCAGCACAAAATTCTTTATGTAGTTTGCTAGGTACTTTAGCCACAAACAACCTTTGCGGGCCTCCGTACAAAGCAGGCTCAAGGTTTTCCTCGTCCTGTAAAATATGTAATGTTAACTTTATACATTTGTACAACAAATTAAATTTTCGTGCCTTTACTTTGTGACATTCATTAATTGAATTCCCTTTCTTACCAATAGCTCCTTACTTGATCCCTTAAAGCTTCCCATGGCCCTCTGTGTCTCCTGAATCAAATAAAAAATAACATTTAGGTCGTTTGCGTATTCTAAAAAAAAATTACTGGTGAGTTTTTGGTTAACCTACAATGAAATCTTGCACGATTTTGTGTTCTGGTGTACGACTTTCGTTCATATTAGTCATGATTTCCAGAAGGAGAGGTTTTGCAAACAGGAAGATATGCACCGTACTATTGGTTTCGTCATAAATAAACGCAATCTCGCCCAGCTTAAATTTTAGATTTGATTTGTCCTGTGTGTAGAAACGTAAATTTGTTTTAATTTACCAATTAACGTAATGGTAATTAACGTTACAAATTTTTAGAAATTTCTCAGACGAAAAAAATATTTTAAAAAACGCCTTTTCTAAAAAACCAATTTTACATTTAATGAGTTTATGTATGTATACATACATTTGATTTTAATTTTAATTCTTATCACTTAATTGAGACTTCAAAAATACAAAAGCTGAAATTTTTATTCATTCTTATTTCTAGCATAGGTGCTGAGGTATACTCTTTCAACCAAATTGAGTGTTAATGTAAAAATAAAACGGATAAAATTAATTGAAGTTTTTAAAAATATTTAATTTGTGTATTATACCAGTCTGCAGTTCAAGTGGCCTGCCTTTGTAATTTTTTTTAAATAAATGTAGCAGTTCTGTGCTTGGAAAATTTTCTTTTATGACAATGCTCCATAGTGGCAAGGTAATGTTAAGGCAATAATTAATTGAAATAATTATATGTTTACTCCTATGTTTTTAAAAGGTAAATCTTTTTCAGTTACAAGCAATTTACAGGCTTTACCTTAAGTACGGACTGAAGTGCGTCACTGTATATTTGGTTTATCGGTTTATTCTTCGATTCAGGTGTCACTTTAACCGGTTTTCGATTTTGCTTTAATTCCCCATAGATTTCTGAATAATTTTCAATTGTGTTTTTAAATAATTTATTTTCCTTTTCATCCAAATACTTGGAATACCGAAACCGAAAGTTACGCATCTATCAACCAAAATTACGGAAGTCATTTATAAGTGATTTTGTTCATATGCAAAGGAAATTTTTGTTGTGATACATACGTCTGGATGGAGCGTAAATTCGTATTGATCAGTGTTGATAATCTTCATTGCTGTTTCGTAAATTGTAGCAAATACGTAGACGCAGGCTGCCGTACCCTGCACATCGCAAGCAATTCCGACGAATTGATAATTTGTATCTGCCGCCTACAAATTTTCAATTAGAAGTTCATTTTTACTTTTTTAAGATACTAGTACAAGGCATACCTGTCGCATAACTCTACAATTTGTGTCTCCTAGACGCTCAACAACAACTGTTTCAATATTGTTCACATTTTCGGCTGTGATGGGGATTTTGTCATCCAACGTGCTTTCAGTTGGTGTGATTCCTTCTTTTCTAAACAGTGCAAGCTGAGCCTCTGCCTGAGCCACTACCTTTATTAAACGTCTCATTACTCTTCGAATATATTGTCACGGGCACCTCCTGTGCCACCGTGTACTTTCGGCAGGGTCGACTGTGCTGTGGGTGGTGCGCTCAACTGGCAGAGCCGACGCGACAACTTGCTTGGCAATGAGCAATGGACAACAACGAACAACAAAAGGGAAGTTGCAAATAAGTTTATTTGCAGAGATTTCTGACTAGGGGTAACAGGGTCAAGTGGCGTCAAGGTGACAAGATCGACATCGCCATGGACCAGAGGTCTGGACAAGAGAAACGACAAAACCCGACTGACCAAGACAAACTACACGGCCACTGCTATTTTAGCAGTGGTCACAAGGAGAAGGTCGAACAAACCAAAGAACTAGACAGACACATGTCTGCAAATAATGTGTGGCTAATAACTAGATAACCTATGGTCGCGTCCGCGGTGTCGAGAAGGTCATTGGCATCGTGGGCGTGACAATATCAACGGTCATTGTTTAAATTACATTGATATTGTCACGACCACGATGCCAACGACCTCGTCGACACCGTGGACGCGACGTCAATAGGTTATTTAGTGATTAGTAACATTATTTGCAGACGTGTGTCTGCCTTAGTTTTAGCTCTTATCAGTGTTGTCAGGTTTTGTAGTTCATTGGTCTGTTCGACTTTGTGTTGGGCAGTGCCTATAAATAAGATTGCCCATGTAGTCATTTCTGGTCAGTCAGTCCTGGGCGATTCGTCGTTTGTCTCGTCCACTGTTGAGGCCCATGGCGTTTTGGACTAGGCCCCGCCATTGACTTTTGCTTACCCAGTCCACATTGTTACCTAGTCTTAGCTATGTGCAAATAAAGTTATTTGCACTCATTTTATCATCGTGTTGTCGACCAGCACTCATTCCGCCAATGCAAGTTGTCGCGTCGGCTCCACCAGTTGAGCGCACCACCCACAGCACAGTCGACCCCGCCGAGAGTTCACGGTGGCACAGGAGGTGCCCGTGACAATATCCAAACATAGAAACCGTAGTATTATGAACAGTATTTGTGGTAATCAGGTAAATATATAGGGTTTGTTGTGCCTGCGGTTTATTTAAGAGCGTTCAATGCTCGTCGTAACTCAACATTTTTTTTATTCAAACGATTTACAACTTTTTTTTATTGCAATTTACCTTGTACCATGAAACTTGTACCATATTAGGAGAATTAAACGGAATTTTTTCCCTATAAAGACATGTTTTGTATATATTGAACAAATTGATTAACCCAGTGGTCATTTGCTCAATTAATCAATCATAAACTTTGATTAAGGATTAGCATTAAGATTCGCTTACATATGGGTCAGATATTAACTGGTTCTCAGGCGGCCGAACTTTGTTGAGAGCCTCCATCACCATGATCATAGTTTTCCAAAAGTATACATAAACCTTGAATAGTGTACATTTTGTCACCGGTTTCTCGACAATAAATCCAACGCAATTGAATTTTCTGTGATCTGTAACTGCCTTCAATTTTTTAAACGTATGATTATCGTAACGTAGTTATCCCAGTGAGGTAAATATTTAATGCATTATTGCAGAAATTTTACTAATTTGAATTCCGGTCCATTTTTGCTCAACTCTTCCACCGCTGCCTTGATTGGTTCGTGAGATTTTAAGTTATACGATACTTCTTTTTCAAATTTGGAGTTGTTTTTGCTTAGAGAAAGGCCACCAAATGTATTTTTAAAGTCAGGCATCTGAAAACATATCAAATGTGCAGCTAGCAATGATTATTTGTCCGAATTCAATTATTTAGATCCCATTGTTGCTATAACAACACTTTTGTAATAAGAAAAGCTACAAGTATAATTTGCCTATAAAATATTTGCACAAATTGTAGTCTGCCAGAGTACTAAATAAAATGCTTAATTATCATAATATTTTTTGTAAATGCTTTTAGAATTTTATTAAAAAAAATAATTCTAAAAAATTCTAAAATACTGACGTTTTATCAAGATAAAACTATATGTAATGCCAATAGACTTACATCGCGGTACAATAGAGTTAAAACGATTATTTTTGTTAAGTTTGAACACTATGGTTCAATTTGTAGAAATTTGTAAATAACTTCGTAGTACTAAAAAAACGTAAATTCGTAATAATTTACAATAAATTATGGGGATCTGAAAAAGTAAAAGTTTGATGGATCCAAAATAAGGTAAATCAATGAAACATTTTTAACTGTCACCCTATTATATTATTATATTTATATATTATTATATTTATTCATTATTTTAGTTGTAAGCTAAGTATTACCAACAGAGTATAACTGCACTTACTTCGAAATGAACAAGCTTGTCTCCTAGTGTATCGAGCAGTTTTGAAGAAAATACAAACATAACTCTGTGCAACGCTGTATTCAGTTTTCCAGAGTCTTGTTTTACAACACTAGTGTCTCCCTCAATGACACTTACTTTTGTTGTGGAAACTATTGGCTTAACTGCCATAGCAAATTTGGTTCCAACCGAAGACCAGTCCTATGAAAACAGTTAAAAACATTACTAAAATATTTGAATGTAAAAGTTCGGTTATTATTTTGTAATATTTGGCGTACGAAGTCAATGTCGTCTAAATCCCATTTGTCGAGAAAAACTTTGGTTACCAATTCTGTGTTACGCATTACAAATCCAATGGGTTCACTCGTGAAAATCACATAGTTCGATCCGGGAATATATTTCAGTTTGTCAATTTGCAGCATGTCAGCCTGAGAAACTCTGCTCAGTAGCTGCAAAGTGTATAGATTTTTTATCGGGTAAGATCCGAAACCGTATCGCAAAAAACCCACACTATGTGCAATAATTATTTAGAGCAGATAAAATCTTTTAAACATATTAGTCTACTGTACAAAGTTAAATAATATTGCAATTGCTTGTTATTCAAATAATAATTTCTGTGATTCATTTCAATTAGTAGTAATATATTGTTTGGAACAACCTGAGCACAAGGATTTGCGCTTAGCGGATTCAAAATTAGCATAAAGTCGGTTAAAAAATAAATATAATGAAAGCATTTTTGAATATTTTTGTTAAATCCAATTTAGTGTAGATTGGTAATAATTATGTAGTATTGTTAATATGATAGAATACGCAAACCTCATGCCTCAATAAATTACCTTAGGATCCAGCTCAAATTGTTTTTTACTTAATATGTTATGCTTTCTAAATTTTTCATTTAAGAGTAGTAGACATTTCAATGCAGAATGTCCCAGTTGAACTAGAACTTTCCCAGGAGTGGTTCCTTCCCATTGCAAATTGATAAACGTGAATGATGGCTGATACAACTAGAAATGGAAAGTTTCATATTTAAATTTTTACAATAGTCTATAATTTTTTGAAATCTTCAAGGACTAATGCACCGACAATTGCAGCATCTGCTCCCTCACCTGCTCGTTACAGTTTTTATGCCTAATGAGCTGCCGCATAGCATCTGTAGAAGCACCGGCAAGAGTGCCTTCGTCACTTTGGTGGCAAAGGTTAAAATTATACACTCCTTCCTTCTTTGCCAAGTTTTTAAACACCTTGATAATGAAGTAGACATGGTAAAATTGCCGTTGTACTTGCAAATTAATATTTTTGATTGTAATGAATATATTTACATCCGAATCAAAGACAAGTATTGGCATTCCTTTCCTTTCCTTATGGGCTAAATGCATAGCATGTGCGTAATACTTGAATAGCGTAACATATCCTGTAACAGTTTTTTCTTCAGTAGCATCTTTAGTCAGTACAAACTTTACTAATTGCGTTGCGGGGTCTTCCAGCTACAACAATACAACAACTAACGTAAACATTAACTAAAATAGTAATTTTGTCCGCTTGAGGTACGCGTAGTTAATTTATTTGGTAGAGATATGGCAAATAACTTATAACATGACCGAAAACCTAAAATCTATTAAGTAAACCCCCGTTCAACAAGTGAAGCACTTTGGCATTTTCTTCAGAAACACATTGAGTGTGTTTCTAAATTTTCCTTTTTGAACGTAACGTTAATAGTACAAACGCATTTTTTGCTATTCAAAAAATTTCCAACAGATATCAATTAGATATTTACTGCGTAACGTCTCAGGGTCAACACAAGACAACTTTAAAATTCTGAAACTCACAAACAGCTGAAAACCGTCCTGAGGCCAAACAACATCCACAAGTTTTTGAAGTAGCTCTTCAGCGCTCTCCATGCCGGAAATCGCGAAATTGCCTTCCCAGCGTCTAGCAGGTTTAATTGCATCTTGCTCAAATGACATTGCATTGACATCCTCGTCCTTAATTTAAACATGATTTAAAATGGTACTCAATCAAATTATTTAAGTGGTACAAAATTCTAATGAAATTTGTGACCCAGCTCACTAACCATTGTTTTTGAGGTCAGACCGAGTAATAGGTTACTTGACACCGACTTCTTCTCATCTTGTTTTTTTCTCAGCGCCTTCAATCCTGCCTGTTCATACGTGGTCGGTGCAATTCCTACGACAAGGCATAGTTCGTCACCACATTTTCTTAGTGCAAGACCAATGGACCACAATTGTTTAGACTAAGTTTAAATTATTGCTTTAGTCATTATTTGTTTAAGGTTGTATGCTCCAGGCCCGTAGACCCTAAGACTTGAAGATTGCAGAATACAAAAACAAAATTATTACGTTGATGGATTTTTCACTTTCAATCTCAGTAAAGACTTCCACAATTGCTTCTGCGCTAAAAGTTTTTCCAATAGAGAAATGATATGCAGTGAACCCTGCGAAAGACCCGTTTTTGAAAGTTATCTTTGCATTATTTTCAAATTTTTCATCCACCAAGTATTTGCTGAGCTGATAATAAGAAATTAATATTAGAAGCCCAAATAGCACAAAAGTCATGGTTAAAAGTTTTTTTGAAATTATGAATAATACGGTTTTAAAACAATGGGAAAACTGGTCTATCAACCAGCACCTTTTGTTTTGCTGTTTCAGTTGACGCTCTTTTGCATCATCAACACGTACAAATATTTTTTTACTACTTAATTAATATAATAACTTATTAAGAACAATTTTTTGGGGATAAATTTTTATAGTTAGAAATTGGGGAATAATCCTAAATGTGGTTAAACAGGCCGCGATGAAATTTTAAAACTGAGTTGGAAGCATATGTATTTTTAAGTATCAGAAAAATGTGCACGTATAAAAAGTTTAGATATTAAAATAATTTCAAATTTCTAAAATTTTGGAGTTTAAAAAATATTGAAAGGAGAAGGGCCATCACCTATTCTCCCAACATTGATAAATCAATAACAGGTGTCTTTATAAACTGCAAAATGCAAGATAATTAGTAATGATGCCAACCTTTGCCGTCTTTGATTTAATTTATATATTTTTTAATATTTCCACCATTTTCTATTGTTTGCGTTTGAAATTTCAGTTTACCTCTTTATTCTCCAGAGCTGGAAATGGTAGTTGAGAAAGGTTTACATTCCAAAACAACAACCCGTCTGTTGTAACATGTAGCAAAATTATAACAATGTAATATTTGTTATTTTCACTAGTAGCTCCAATAGCGCCTCTTGTATATTCCAGGTCACGAAGAGCCTAGAAAAAATAAAGTACATTATTTTAGTTTTAAATTCTAAATCAAAATATTGTCACGTTTACATTGATGACTTGGAGGACGTCATGTACATGAAGCCGAAGGGTTAGTTGTCTTAAGTCAGAGACGTGCATGTGTTGTCTATTTGTTCATTTGTTGTCCGTAGGTTAGTTTATGTCCTTGTCTGTTGTGGGTGCACACTTAAAAATAGTCTTGAAAGTTAGGTAGGTCAACGTAGTCCCACTATAATCCCGTGACATTTGTCGCCTTTTTTTTGCAAAATAAAGTTGACAATTGCCATTTTGTTTTTTTGTCAAGCGCCACGCTTGTCATTGTCGAGTCGGCACGTCGTCATGTTTGACTAGCGCATTGAACTCAGCGCCATGAAATATTTTGAGGAGTTGACAAGACTAGGAACTTTTATATTCAATGGAATTAAACATAGTTTGAGATTTTTTGAAAGAGTTCTTTACAGGCAAATGCAAAACGGCAATGTAAACTCTTTGCTTCTGAAAATTAACCTGATTTTTTTTTTATTACAATATGTCTCTTTCAAATATTTTACTTTGTAATTTAACGTGTTTACCTAGACTGCACAAAGCGATGTGATGTTTACAACGGGAAAATTCTTTAGATAAGAAATACAAAAAAAAATAAACCTTGTGCCCGGCCTCTTCATAGATGTTTTGTACAAATTTCTCGTACTTTTTGTTGTTAGCGATCGGTGGTGGATTTGTTGTTGGTACTGGAGTTTGCTCCTCTTGAGGTATTGCTGAACTTGCAGGTTTGTTGGTTTTGAAAATTTTCTTGAGGAAGCCCAATTTTTTTAGTGAGACTGTCTCTGGTTTAGTGTTTTGATTGGTTGTTTGTTTTTTCCCGGCGTAGGAGTGTCAAATATCTCATTCATGTCTCCAGAAATGTCATACTTTGTATATCGAGACATAATTTGTTGCGAATTTTTGTCTAAATTTGCGTATTTTGTCTTAAAGTTGCAAGCGAGGGTTTGAGCAAAAGACATTATCTAAAAATATAATTTTAAATCAATTTTAAATGACCAAATTTATGTAATGGAGGAAATGTGAAGAACTTACCTCTTCATTTGTTGTTAAGGCAAGTCTCTCGCCATATTTGGGTTTTATGGTAGCCCTCTTTTTGTTTATTTCGTCTAACAATTTTTTTCCAAACTCGGAGTCTAAACCAGTGACAGCAGGAAGCAAAAGGACTGCAACGCCTACTATAACTGCAAAATTGGTTTAGTCAAAATTATTTCCAAAACAATAATTAGTTTTAAGTTTGATTTTATTTTTATTAAACTTTGTTTCGTCTTTCATTTCTTGAAACTATTATCAATTATGTTCGTTTTAATTAATTTTAAATATTTTCACTCAGCATTAGTGTTTATAAACATACTTATGTAAATCTACATTGGATCCACACCTGCTTGCTTTTCTAAATTTTCCTGTTTGGGTTGACATATCTTTATGTAAAATTAAAATACAATTAACTGCAAAAAAAAGATAAATAAACGGAATAAATAAATAATTCTTCGCCAAGCAGTGGAAGTCAATATTTAATACCTGCATTTTAAAGGAAGAAATCTAATTCTTAATTAAAGAAATTGGTACAATTCGATGATTATCAATTATATGGGCAAAAGGACCGGAAAAATGAGCTTGATCAGACAACTCTTTGAGCACCCTCTGTGCTTCATAGTGTGTTTGTTTTTTAACAAATGTAATGCCGAAATGTTTTTAAACTTTTTGTGCGCAGGTGCAAAATCCTTTGCGTCAATCAAACAACGGCAGGAGCTCTATAAGTAAGATTCAGCACTAGGTTTGTGAAATTTGCCATATGGTAATATATTAGGCCTAATTAACATAACGAGCAAGTAATTTTATTTAAAAATATAACGGTAAAAAATCAAATTCAAACTACAGCAAGAGCCTAAAATTAGTTTGAGTTTGAAGTAATGCTTTTGAGGGTTATTATAATATTTTGTATCAATCTATTTGTTTTTGTGTAGTAACCTAATGATGACACAAAAGTACTTACTGTTTGCCAAAGGGCACATGTTGCAGGAGCAAATAAAACAAACCACAGAAACTCGAAGCCAATATTGATTATTTCCTGAAAACAAACAAATTTGACTACACTCCAGCAGATGTATTGATTGATCTGCTGCCTAGAAGACTAGAATTTACTAATAGGAAGGGATTGGCTTTAGGATTTTGCATTGATTTAAAAAAAGGGTTGGGAGAATACGCAGACATGCATACTATAGTCTAGTGAAGATCTCCCAGGACTCAAAATGTGCAGCACAAAAGTACAGTAAAAAAACTGTTGATATTTATCTATAATAGGATTGACGAGAATATTAAAAAATAGGAATGATGCCTTGTCTATACACTCTGCACAAGATTTTCCTAATACTTAAATTAAGGGTCAAACAAACAATATTTGAAAGTTGTTCAAATGAGCCATGACGTCTACCTTTCTTTGAACGAAACATTTCATGCTTGTTGAAAGTTTACAAAAAATCGAGAAAAACAAAAAAGTTGAATGAAAATGGTACATTTATGGTAGACTTTAGTTGATGTACTGTTGATTCAATTGTCAAAAATTATGATGGTAGCGTCGGCAAAGTAGTCAATGCCTCAAAAATATCTACTTTGGTATAGACTTGTCCAAATTGTTTGCTCGACCAGGACCTTCCATAAGATAGTGAAAAGCTAAGCCCATGCCATACTCTGAATTCTCGAAAGTAGTAAATTAGCACTGTGTGACACAATAGAGGTAAACTAGAATCACAGCTAGTATCACCGTTTCTACAAAATTAGCATAACATTGATTTTTAGTTAGTAACACTGTTTGCAAAATAAGGTTGCAAGAACAATTCAGACGCATTTATCACACTAACTTAACAGTTTGAGTGAAAAAGGAAGTCTCTTTTAAAAAGGCACCTAATCTAAAAATGTAATTGAAAGAGCACACGGGGAGAGATGCTCATCTCTCACACATTTTTAACCTAAATGCAATTGTTTAACGATAGTTTCAATAGACACACAATAATTGAAATAATAGTTTTGTTAAAATATTTTATGTTGACATAGTAAGAATAAAACTATTCATGTCCAAATCACACTTTTTACTACAACAAAGTACTACTTGCACTCACTCAATCACTACTAGTTTACTACTCACAGATCTTAAACATCATATAACCACGCCTGTCAAGCCCTTTTCAAGCAGTAATGCCCAGTTGATTGCAAATGAACTGTTTATTTCCCAGTCCTGAGTTATTCACTTAAATGGCATTCAGTTCAAGTTAATTAAAAATGTAATTTAAAAACTTAACTTTAATACAAAAGATTTCAATTTTTTTTAGAATATAATTTAGTTTTAAATTAATTAAAACGTTTAGTTCACTTAACGTTCTTCCAACCTGCGCGTGACTACACTGACGTCCCGTAAAGCCACATTCACATATACCAACTGCAGACTGCAAAACCGTTTTGCAGTCGGTATTTACCCGTTCACACTACCAAAAACTTGTAGCTGCTCAATGAGCGGCATTGTAGTCAGCTACAACTAAAACATTTTTGCAGTTGCTGCTGTCCCAGTCACACTGGCAGCAGCAATCTGCAGTTCCTGCCGCTACGGCAAGAAAAGTGAAGTTGACTCGGATCAACTACACTTTTCGTGCTGCCGCGACAAATTGACGCGGCGTCATTTAGTAGTTGTAGTGTGGCTTGACCTTTGCGACTACCGACTGCAGAACGGTTTTGCAGTCTGCAGTTGGTACATGTGAATGGGGCTTGTTTCACCCTCCTGATTATAAGCTCAATCCCCGTCCAATTTTTTTTAAAATGACAAACGTGCCATATGCCACATTTGACGACCTTAAATATTTAACTTGGTAGGTATTCTAAAAAAAATCACTTTATTTAAGAAAAATCAATATTTTTCAATGAATATGCATATGAAATATTTCAAAGCAAGAGTTGCCACGACGGCACAACTCGTGGGCAGATTATAAGGATTAAACTTAATAGCCCAAATTATATCCTTATTAACTTAGAACCTAGTATTTTAACATAATTTTTAAAAACTTACTCTTGTTTGAAGTCCACATGGTGCAGAAGCAAAATTTTAACAAAACTATAACGAAACTAAACGAATACAAGCAACAATCGGGTAATGAACAGACTACAGCATTAGCACTTGGGTTTAACAACCGAGAGCTATTCATCTGAAGCCACCTCTTTGTACCAACCCCTTTGTACCACCTCCATGTGATGTGAAGGAGCATATGTTGGTAGTACCAACGCACTTTAAATTATCACCCACAATAATGGTAGGAAAAGTTACTCCTACATTTTGATATTGCAAGTTTAGCATCAAAACCTTTAAAATGACATTGGCACATAGTCTTTAAAATTGACGTGGTAAAAGATTTTTTGCACCTAACGATCAAAGAAGAACATTTTATATTTTTTAAGTATTCCTTTGGCATTGTATTAATTTTTATATCAATTTTTATTAATATAAAAGTATTATTGATATCAGAAATTGTATTATTTTAGCTGAAATAAAAGGAAATCAAGTCAGTTAATATGAAAATATTATGTTTTTAATCATAGAAATACGAGTTTCTGTTTTACGATTTGCGATTCGTTAACCAGGTAACACAGGATGACTCAACGCACTATGAAAATGATATATATATATATTTATATATATATTGGTCTATAATTAATCGACTATTTTTTCATATTAAGAGCAAATAATTATACTATGAAAAAGTGTGCAAGTCTGATTTTTTTGAAATGTGAATAAGGCAAATAATTGAGGTTATCGTTCTAAATTAAATGAAAATAAACGTGTTTCTATAGCTCAAACAACTCTTACTCGAACTACATTTCAACTCTTTAACCTGTTTATAAGAAATTATTTATTATATAAATTTATACATATATAGTATATTATATATAATTTATTAAATACGCTGAAAGTTGACAATACTTCTTACTTCATAAGCTGAAACTATAATTAGAACAATCAGTAACAGTCAAGAAACGTAAAGTAGAGTCCACTTTATAACATTGCTTTAAAAACATACTTCAATCAAATCAGAAGATCACAACATGAAAAATATAGAGTCAGCCAACTTGTATTTTTGAGTGCAGCTAACATAACTATATAAAAACTAAGCACGTTTCGGAAAATATTAGCTAGAACATAATTTGATAAAATTATCAAGAAAATTAACAAAATTAATAGGGGTTATCCTAGAGTTAACATAATGATAATGAAATAAAATGACTTAATGAATTAGGATTTGTAATTATCAATTTTAGTAAATTGACAAAATAAGCTAAGCTTTAACTTATACTGTCACAAGACATTAGGCTGTAAATTCTATTATTTTAATTAACTTAAACTATTTAACAAACATAGCAACTAAATTAATTATTTAGGTGTAAGACCACTTCGGTGGGTTCCTAAATATTTTGTTATTAATTGGAGAAATTGACCACGATAAGCTTAAACAAATAAATTAATAGCTTAATAAAAATTAAAATGATTTGAATAGTATTAGAATATTAGAATAATTTGAAATGGCTAATGGTTACATTACATTAATACCCATTCGTCTAGTTTGAAAAAATATTTTTTCTTTAGGTATAGTATTAAAATAACGGAAAGTATGGAATTAAATGGAAATAATAATAAGAGTGATGTACAAGTATTTATCATTCTTTTAAATAAGCACAACAAGAATTACGTTAACTTATTTTTGACAGATGTCAAATATGTAATTATAGAAATTACCCTATTTATAGCAATATTAAATGGCGATGGTTGGATTCCGTTTAAAAAATGTAGACATGTGTTGTACATGTGTTTGTGGAATTCGCCGTTCTAGTGAAATAAATAGAGGTTTTTTAAAGGTTTCGCAATCATTCGAATATTTATAAATACGGTTAACGTAATTAATGGTTAGAAGATCATTAATTAAATTTGTGAAAACCAAACAAATCATTTTACTAGGTAAAAAGAATATAAATTTGTTCCTTGTAGTTCTAAAAACAAGTTTTTTTTATTAATTGGTTACCTTACTGTGATTTATTGTTTATTGCTCGATTTCAAGTAATATCAGTGGTTCTTCGTCTTTTTACTGATTCTCAAAAATCAGAATACTGAACAAAATTTTTTTTTACTAATTACGCTTCAACAGTTCGACCTGCCATGGATATAGTATGCGTTAGAGATATTGTGGCACTGAAAATATTAATAGATCATCAGTACCTCATATAGAAGTTGTATTATAAGGGGACGTTTCCACTCCCTTCCCATTCCACCTCTAGTAGTATAATTTAGTTTAGCTGTAATCTAACATTACTGAGTTACAACTGTAATGTTTTTAAATATGCATATGTGTTCCAAAGAAAACCAGACGCTTGAATCTATTTCTAGTAGTTTTTAAAATTTTATTTTATAATATAAAACACTGTATTTCTCTTCAACATCCGATAGTTTTCAATGATCGATTCATAAGTTTGCCAAAAAAAAATATATTTTTTAAATATAGCGTGTTGAAACAGATTCATATAATTTTTATTAATGTATATGCCTGAGTTACAAATTGCAGTAGTCTAAAGTTTGAATTGGGATTGTCTAAGAAAAGAATTTAATACAAAGCCGCGCAACATCTTTAAACATAAATAGGTTGTGGCTTGGCAAGCGATAAGTTGACCTTAATTGATTGCTACATCGTCCTTGCTTGTCTTTTGTTTTAAAAATATGTTTTTCAAAAATTTATTTCCCAATAAAAATCAACAGTTTAATTTTGAGTCAGATGTTTCCTGTAAATTGTTTGTTTATTGTTGCCGATTGTTTACGTTCATGCAAGATCCCTTTGATTTTTTTGAAAAAAAAAACAACAAATAAACTTCATTTGCAAAAGTAAATGAAGTCCCTTCACAACATATGTGCAGCCAATCAGACACAATGTAACTGGAATGAATGTAAGATGTAGTGCAGTATTTGGCTTTTTGAAATAAGAATTTGCGTTCGGTTCCGTTTCGCTTTCACCAGGAAGGAAACAAAAAAGGATTGCATTAAAACAAAAACAATTGTTTTTTTTACGGAAACGGACAAAGGTTCAAATGATAAAATAAAAGCAAACGCGTTCAAATTTTGCGTACATTGCTTAGAAGACATTTACAGAAATTAGGAATTGTTGACTATTTGAACTAAACATTTGCTAAAATCTTTGGCTGTCAAGACGGCATTTACAACTAAACTTAAAAAAAAAATTAGCTTAGAAAAAATTTACGACACGTAAATCCTGATACGTTCTCAAGTGCATTAATCCTAACTTGATTTATTTTGTTAAAGTAACGTAATTCTTTTGTTATGATAATAAAACTAACCAATTTCAAAACTTAAGACGGTCATATATTCATTTCATTGATCTCAAAAAATTAAAAGCCCAAAAACTGATATAAATTTGTAATATAAATATAGAAATTAAAACCTATAAAACCACATGCTTTTAGGCACATTCTTAAAGCAAATTGCATCACGCTTTAGGGTAATCCTCTGACCTAACTACGAGTAACTCTGCTAAAACTTACTTAAGTATGACTTACTCGTCTTCAAAGTGTTCATATTCAGAAAGTAACTTAGCAAAGGGCTATGATGAAGCAAATATTGAAGTGAAAATTGATGTCGTTCAATTGGAAGCAATTCTAGCACTGAAGAGATCAACCTAACTTCTATATCTGAATATAAATATATCTTATTAGCAACCCACTCCAACCCCTTCGAAACCATTATCCCTCACATCACGCAAGAGAGTTTCAATGGGGGGTTAGCAGTTAATATAGTTGCCAATGCGCTACAGCATTCACCATTTCCTTGACAACTCTAACAATGGAAGATAGTTAAAGGGGAAAGGCAAGCAGTAACCAAATAAGCACATTGTCATGGGTGACTGGTGACGTAACGACGGTGGCCCTCAATGGCAAAACTAGCGGGGGAGCGTAGTAACAATCAGCGGATTGATCTACGAAATCAAGTGAACAAATCACCTTTATTTGTACAATAACTAGAACAAACAGAGTTCAATGACAGTCGACTGGACTAAAGGACAGAAGTATGGAGCTAAGTCGACCGTCAAAACAAGATTGGGCCACAAGCAAATTTTCACTTTTCTTTATGAAAGTGACCCGAAGTTTGTCCTCGAGGTCGATGAAGTTATGACATTGACAATATTTTGTTAAGAATTTTTTGTTTAATTTTTAAAGTCAAATATGTTACAAATTATGTAACAAAAAGTTTCCTCTTCTAACTATCGAAACTTGTAGCAGCATAATTTTTAGATTACAGGAGTGAACTCAATGGCAAAAGTACAGTTGTCAATCATGGTCTTGTTTGTGAATGTAGTGTACGTGAACCACCGCAGTTGTATAGCAGCAGTATAGAGCGTTGACCCCATGTTTACTGAAAACGATACAATAAAACAAATATGTGTAGTGTAAAAAGTATCAGTGCCTATCATATTCTATCAACAATTTCGTCATGGTGTAGGCTGGTTGATCCGTTAAAATTTGTTGTCTTGATATCGAATTGTCTACTTATTGAATCCACAACTGAATTTAATTTAGTTTAATTTTAATTTTTGAATTTATAAGAGTATATGTTACCTATAGTATAGTCTATAAAATAGATTTATGTTTTAAAATCCTGTTCAAAAGCGCCTTCAAAATCTAAATACCATATTTATTATTATGGTTTTTTATCATTGGTAAAATATACTTTAAATGCATTGTATTTTAAAGTCAAATGAAAGCAAGCAATTCTCAAGCTTCTAAGCAATTTGGAGTTCACCTTTTACAGTAATTATAAATGGTTACTCGGAACTATTTAGGTGGTATTTTAACGTAATATTTCAAGTTCGCATCCTTATGTTTCATTTACTGTTCTTTATCCATGGTTGCCTCGTTCCAAGTAAGCTCAAGTACAAAAAATATCTTTTGTTCCCTCATCTTCCAGGAGTTTGGATATGGCGCGTAAAACATAATTTTTTGTGGAAAGCACAATTCACTACAACAGGGTTACAATTATCCAACCATGAGCTGACACTCTGTTTATAATCTAATAATACAAATTTTTAAATTTCAGGTTACTTTTGAGGTACCAGTAGATGCATAATACTGTATCTCCTTATTAACACGTGAAACAGGTACACAATGTACAAAAAAATGCAATAAAAGCAATCTTTTCTTTCGACTTTTTTTATTTACATGTTGTCAATTTGTGAACCAATAAAATTGTGAAAACTGAATTAAAAACCACAAATTAAAACTATTCAAGCAAGGATAATAATAGCAATAATTTGCAAACCCATCTTCTAAAATTCTTCGAACGAAACTTTCTGCTTTGCTACCATGGTTCTATGTCGGAGAAGCTAGGCAAATGTTTTAGAATTACCGATCTTATGAAAAAAGCAATGACTATAATAACTATAGAAACTTTTCATGAAATTAAAGTTCTTTTAAAATATCACTTTATTTGTAACACTACGGCAAGTTGACCTCCACTTGAGTTATTTTACGTAAAGGTGCGACGTTCTTACCTTACCTATCTTTACTTTCAAATTAGTACACAAAAATAACAATTCAAATTTATGCTATAATGAAATTCTAATATGTGTTCTTCAGTGATTACAAAATTGTGAATTTTTTTTACAAATTACAGACCACCAAATTGGTAATTGTTATTTCAAATCATTTCTTCTTTGAACCAGTTTTCGATAAGTAACACTACGCATGCTTTGCATTTAATTATTGAGAAATATGGCGGAATTCTCATGAGAATGTAATTTAGAATTCGTAAGTGACAGGCAATTACCAAATGATACAAGCATAAGTCATTAAAATTTAATTATTAAAGGAACATTAATTTCTGAAACCTAATTTACACGCTCCTAATTTGCATAATTCTGGTATAAATACGAAGCAATTGGATTTGTAGTAGAAAGTTGGTTAAATCTCGCTACTCCGTTGACTTGTTAAATATCTGAAGAAACACATCATGAAGTCGTCTACGCTGTTGTGCCTGGCTTTTGTGATTCTCGCTGTCGGTGTCATGGTGACAGAGGGGGTGAGTATCTTCTGACTGCAAAGCATACCATGTGTTCTACAATGTGACATTCTTTTATACTTGCTTTCCATTTTCCAGGGAACAGAGTATCCAGACCATCAATGCATAAAGAATTACCACTGTGATGAATCACACAACCGTTGCTGTTCCGAAGAGGGATATTGTAACTCCAAGAACGACGTAACTTGCAGAGAGTGAAACGTAATTTAATATGCTTCATTTACTTTTACTCCCATCGAAATTCCTTTGTCTGAATAAAGTGATCTAATTTTGATGATTGAAAATTTATTATTTTATAATATCTTGTTTGACAAAGTATCAGTGAAGTGTTTTATCATTGACTTATAAATCATGTTTTCTTAGTAACCAAATAAAAGTTTCGGATCATTTGTTAAGTACTGGGTCTCATATTTTGACTGTATTAGGATTTTAAAAAGGCCGCGTAATACGGGTAATAGGGGGCGTATGATGAGCTTATAGTGGGCGTAATAGAACCATGAAGCATATCAGGAATATATTTGGAGCTATTTGTAGCAAATGCCTATATGCTGCATTACACAGCCTTGGTAGCATTAAGATCTTAAAAGTTATGATTATAATGGGCGTTAAAAAAAGGTTAGTATCAATATAAATTTTGAAGTTTCGGTAACATAATTGAATTTAGGTGTTTGGCTAGGGCAAAGAAATCTGACATAAAAAAACATGTAAAGCTCCCTTTAATTAAACCTCTAACCTCATACAGCATGAGTGAAATGTAAGAAGTTTATATAATAGCATTAATTCAAAAAGGTAGTAAGCTCTAACTAGTTGAAAGATAACGAGACCTCAAGAGGATAGGGAACGTATCTCTTAGGGTCAAATGTATTGTAATTTTATTTACAATGACTGTATTGCTAACACAAAAACTTTCTTTTTTAACTCAAAAATTTTAATAGGCAAGGAATAAATTGTAGATGTCGATAGTAATAATTTATTGCCGTAGTTTTTCATAACGGCTCTAATAACGAACATAACTACGTCTCCCTGAAAGTACCCATAGCAGTCGAAGATCAAAATATTAACTAGTCACGGCCTCATCTATTTCTCGCATTAACGGCTTGGGATTAAACGGTGATATGCATGGGCAATCAAAAAGGTATTTTCAAAAAAAGTATACCAGTAGTATATGGTTGGACTACTTTTAAGAATATTATTTCAATCAATTCAATTTATTGAAAGTTTTAATTGATTAAGTTACAAAAACTAAATATATATATTCAACTAAAAATATATTTTTTCATGAATCCAATTTAAAAGTTGTGAAACATGCCAAAGACTAGTAAATTACAGCAACATTATCTTTTTAAAATGGTACCACAGCTAGTTCCAAAAAGTACAACCCTGAGCCTCTGTTACACATATTACACCCGGGTTCTTATTAAAATTTCTACGGTAATACGTTATTTAACTTATTATAATTATACATTTTAATTAACAAAAAGTTCATTTTAGTAAATAGTAACACTTCTATTTAATTTTCTTGGAGGATGATGATGCTATGACAACAATGTATTCGTTTGTGCCGCATAACAAACAGGCAAATCCATAACGCCTCTCGGACTTCCAATTCTATAATTCAGAAGGAAATTGTTTAGTATGTTCATGTTTGGAAATGATACTTTTAAATGCGTCTAGCCTTTAATTAAACTAATTTAATGAAGAGTTGAGTACTAATATTAATAAATTATAGGCTTGGCTTACTAGATCGCTCCTTTCTCGTAAATCGAATGCCATTTTAATTGCACTTCCTCGCGTTGGAGCCCTTGAATATTGAATTACTTTTTTGTAAGCAGTAACTCCATCATCTGTCAACGACCCTTCAATGACTTGATGACCATTAAGAATTCCTTCACAACTAAGTCTTGCATGCGCAGCTGCTTTCGTGTTTAACTAGAAATTGTAATTAGTATTTAAGTATACAAAGTTACTTGAAGCTTTTTTTTGATTACTTCATTGTCTGCCACAGCTCTTTCTCCACTGATTTTCCACAATTCCTCTAGTACTTCATCGTAGAAAAACTTGGTAACAATGTAATATTTGTCAGATTTCTTCCAAATACCAATAGATTCCAAAGCACTATGCTGGAGCTGATCAAAATACATTAAAAAAATATTATTTCATTACCTAATCTGTACAATACTTTTAACTGTACCCAAAAAAGAGTTACAAAATAATGGTGTTCCTCGGTTTTGGGTTACCAAATGTACATAGGTACCTAATTGGATGGTATCGTGGAAATGGCATTTAACATTTTAGCATTTTAGCACCAAAATGTGGTAAAAAAACGTAAAACGTTTTTTTTTAATTGTTTACTTATAAGTTAAATGCTTTTCCACGATGCCATTTAATTAAAAAAAGAGTTCTCAAAATATAATTCTGAAAGATGACTAAAATCATCAATTTCTAAACGATTGATATTTTTAGTCACAAAATTACTAAAACGTCAAGTAAAACCTACCCATAATAATAATAATTGCAGATAGAATGTATGCATTTTGCTTTTTACCCGCATTATTATTTTCGAAACAAATTTTTTTTAGACTATTTTTTGGGAGCATTTTGTTTTTTAATTCCACATTGGTTGCAAAACTAAATTGGTTAGCACCATGTCCCTGGACATTTGCTAACACATATCACTACTATTATTTCTCAAATATCTCTAAGAGACTTCAATTATTTGTTCCATTATCAAAGTGTTATGTAAATGGTGAGCGATGTAAATGAAACATGTTCTTAAATGTTATATTGAAATTGAAACTCATGTGCACACGTGAACATGATTGTAAAATTACGCTTGTTCCCTAACCAATACGTTAGATTTTGTAACTGGAAATAATAAGTTGTAATTTGCTATAATTTGTAAGAATAACTAATTCACAATGTGCTGAATGAGATCTGTCTCCGTCTTCCAATTTTTAGAATATATTAGTATTTTTTGGTACGGTTTTGTTGGAAACTCGAGTTTCTGCGCCATGTCCTGCCAAAGTAAATGTATAACCAAATTATTTTATACGATATATTTTCTAATCTATTATAATTATTTGGTTACCTTAACAACAATTCGGTTGCTAAAAATATCAATAAAAGCAGACGCCCAATCGTAAGCCTTTTGTGTAACCTATAAACCAATTGAAAAGTGGTAAATTCGCTTCAGTACTTTATCATGCTTGAAATTAGACTAGTTCAGCAGAAGAGCTTGAAATTATCATATTTTAACCAATTTTTCAAACACGTGTGAATGTTTAAATTAAAAAAAATTTATAGAGGAAAGTTGAAATTTTGAAATTTATGTTGGCATTTTACTCATTTTTTCTTTATATTTATAAAACAAAAGAGCGACACCAGCTCAATTATTAATAAAAACAAAAATCATAATAACTTACTAATTTCCTTAATTTTACGTATAAACTTTCTGAAACTTACAGCGTAGTCTTGTACAATTTTGTATGCTTCGGGTCGACTTGTGTTAATCCTTCCCACAATTTCCCTGTGGTGGGGCATTGTGATTTGAAAAATGTGCAGCTTGAAAGATGTGTCAAAAATCAATCCAATCTCGTATTCGCCTTTTCCATTTATCTAAAAGTTACAACATAAATTAATATGAAAATATAAAAAAATCACTTTGATAAATAAGCAAAATAGCAAAAGAAAAAGAATTCTACTAATCCCAATAATTGCTTTTAGATTTTGTACGCAAAATTCAAATTTGCAAAATTTTGAATCTGTCAATTATAGTTTTAATTGAAGTAGATCAAAACCAGGTCAACTAGAATACGATAATAAACATAGGACATAAATCAATTAATTAAAATAATTAAATTATCGTTATTTAACTGAGTTAATACTAGTTCATATTTTAAATGAGTTCAGATCAAAAAATTACAGTCTCTTTCAACGCCTTTTGAATCTTTTGCTGAAACACCATATTTAACGGTTCAAAATTATTGGTTGCAACTTGAGCTTCCCATTTCTTTATTGATAAATCTTTTTCTTTTGCAGCCTCCATCATGAACTTCGAGTATCGAAACGCAAACTCTTGCATCTAAAAATTATGCCAAAAATCAGTCATGTGTCATTTTTGTATTGAATTGAAGGAGACACCAGCACTTTTAGGCAAAGCTGACTTACATTAGGATAAATCGACAACGTTGTGTATGGTTTGTTTAATGCCTTAAGTGTGCTGTCATAAAGTGTTGCAAATACGTAAATAACAACGGCATTATTCCCTGTAAACTTGCGATTCGGAGGTTGGGGTATATCATACCCAGCAATTCCTACAAATTTGTTATTTAAATCAGCCACCTAAAAAAATGTCAGAATTTACACTACAAATATTTGTCGCAATCTTGTCTTAAATTACTTGTTCAAACAAATCAACTTTTTCTTTCCTGTCAAATTTGAATGATATATTTTCAGTTGAAAATACTCCATAGCAGGTACAAATATCCAGAACAATACCTCGTTCCTTCCATTCTGGCCACTTTATTTCCTTTGTTAATTTGTAGTTTTTTTTCAGAGTTTCGGCAAGTTCCATGAGCTATTGGACAAATAGAGCTCAATTTAAATACATGTACACTACTCACAACATATACTTATGCTGAAGATGATTATGTAATGTAATTAAACTGTAAACGAGTTTACAGAAATTTTGTTCAACTAACATAAGGATCTGGCAACAACTGTTCGGTAGCTGGTCGCGAAGCGTTTAATCTTTCTATAAGCTTGTTCGGAGCACTCCAAAAGTAAATGTGGACCATTTTCTTTTTATCTAAATCTTGGTTAACTCTAAACCCCACATTATTTAAAGAGCTTTCTTTTACTGCCTTGAACAATAATAAGTAAATATAATTAATAATTAGTGACGCATTACGTTTTTAGCTATAATTTTTGGCAAAGTGGCGTTAGTTGTGTTTTACCTTTTCAAATGCTTGATTACCGGCTAGTGATGTTACAGCATATTTTATTATATCCTCAGACGTAGTTCCCATACCTTCTGTTTCGAAAGTTTCAAGCTTAGTTTCCGTAGGATATGTTAAACTGAAGTCCGGCATCTTTATCACAAAGCAATTGGTGTATATTAAGTTCTTTTTCAATATTGTCTTTGCAAATTTTAAATGTACAAATTTTATTTTTAAGTTCAGTATTTTTCGGTATTTGTACCAACCATGTTGTAAGTAGAAAAACACAGATACCTCAACACAAATTTTTGGGGTTACTTAAGTATCCCTTTTATGATCCTTAAGTATGCCTTAAATTTCTCCTACAATCAGCATTATTTCGTTCGTTTAATAGTCGCATTTTTTTCATGATTTGCTACAACCACCTGCTGACGATAGCCTATGGGGCTCGAGAGTGCACCCTAGGCACCTACAAGAGGGTCCTATGCCAGTTGTCCTCACGCCCATTCGGAACAAATGGGAAAACTCAGTGGGAAACCATTCTATCGAGGACGGAGGGGGCCGTGGGATTCGAACCCAAGGGTGCAATGTGGATAGTTAAATGCACTGACCGCAATACTGTGGAGGGTACCCACAATTTATTTTATCATATTTGTGTCGTAAGGGTAGCTCCAATGCGTTAATTTTTGTTAACACCAATATGGCGTGTTTAAATTAAGGGTTTACAAAAAACACAAATCTAAAAATAGATTTAAAACCGGTCATGCCTTTTAATAAGGGTCGGACGGACGGAATGACAAGACGGAAACATAAAGTAGCTTTTTGAAGAAAGGACATTAGGTGAGGTTCTTTGCTACGAGGCTTTGGTTAGTACTTCCAACATTAGTTTTGATATTTCCACTTTTTCATACATATTAAACATAAATACCTCAAAGTTTGCTTGTTTATTTCCAACTGCGTCTCCCAACGGTGTGGAAAAAACAAGAATAACTTCCAATTGTTGTACGAATGTTTCTGTTTGGTTTTTATTATTTGGAAGCAGTGTTTTGAAATGTTTAATTTTCCCTGCAACTCCAACTCGGGATCCAAGGGATTCGAAATCCTAAATAGTACGCAACGTCCATTACCCAACGTCAAGTTAAATAAAAAAATTAATGCCATACTTGCATAATTGCAATGTCAGCTAAAAATAAAATTGACTGCTAAAGCACACTAGAAAAACTTTGAAATACCTCCTTGCCGATGTTCCATTCTTTCAGCAAGAATTCAGCAATCAACGAATCATCACATATTGTGGCATAACGGTCAAGTTTGATTGTACTACCAGTGACAAAGCAGTCAGGACCACATTGCCGGGATCCTTGCTCGATTTGAACCATTTGTTTGGCTTTGTTTATTAACTGTGCAAGACATAGGATTTTTTTGCAAAGCAGGAATATATTATACCATGACAATTACCGTAAATCCTCGACTAGAACCCATGCCATTATCGGTACCCCTGGTCTCGAATACCAAAACCTTAGGATGCTGTCCCGAAATTTAAATTGTTCCTTTACGGGTATCCATTATTGTATAAATTGTTAGATTTGTAAATTTAAATATATATATAAGAATCCATGTTTATAGCGTGTTTGGCTGTTTTATATGGAAGATGGGTTATTGTATATGGAAGAAATTTAGAAACAAAGAGTTTTGTATTAAATATTGCCCCTTTCTAATAATGAATGATGCCCTCCAAACGAAACCCTAGCAAGTAATTTTTCCTCAGAAATAGTACCCTGGGGTACTAATGTAGGATTTACGGTATGTTTTATATTACTAATTAGCTTACCGTTGCGTCTAGTTTGTGCCTTTTTGGTGACTTCAAATTAATTTGTCGTACCAATTTCAGTTTAGATGTTCCAAATAGAATTACCAATTTTTCCAGTTTTGTTGCCTTTGTAGTTACTTGAAAGCTTATGAGCGTATATTCTTTCATCGTGAACTAACATCACGTTTTAATATAAAATAATTAAGTTAATATCATTATATTATGGGTTTTTTTCTGGATCTAAATTACCTCTCTATTATTAAAGCTCTGAAATATTAGTTTATCCATTTCAGTTTTTGTAGCATATTCTGTCGTTTTTTCAGCCAAATCTCCAAATTGGTTAATTTCAAATTTTGAGAAAAATTCAGGGCTGCTAACATTCTTCATAGTAAATCAATTATTTTAGTATTATAAGTTTTAGTAGTAGAATAAGGAGAAGTGTGGGCTTAAACTATTAGTATATCAATTACTTCTAAGTTCTCCTCCATCAGCTCTATTGGACTTTGACGCTTCCATGCTAACGTAGCGTAATAATATGCTCTCCCATAGTACTTGATTAATGTTATTGAGCAAGACGCAGTTCCTGACCATTTGTAGTCAAGCTTGAATATTACTACATGAGTCGCTGGGTCTTTGAGCTATAACAAATAAAGCATTAGTTAATGCTATTCAATTTAAGCGTGTCTACAAAAAGTAATTTTGATTTTAAAGGTTTTAACGTTCAAGCTTCTAGCATTTGCGGTAAAATATTGCATTATCAAATAAGAATTATGCCATTTTGTTGCGGTACTGAAAATGAGCCTTTTGAAGATACTCTAACGTATTGTACAATTATTCTGAAAAAAATACATACTGCAAAAAAATTACAAGAGGTGTAGGGTCGTGTTGTAATATATTAAGTTATTAAGTGCATAATATTGTTGACATAATAATTAAACTCGGTTATACTGAAAAGATTTGCCAAATTTAATTAAAGTTAAAGTCAACTTTAAGAAACAATCGACTGTTTATTTGATCTATCTATTAAAAAAACTTACAAAACTTGCAAAGTCACCAGTATTCAATAGGTTGCTTATAAATTTAGTAAGTATGTCTTCTGCACTCTCCATTGGATTACAAGGAATATCTTCCGTACTATGATGAATTACTTTTGGCCAGTTTTTATTGTCGCACTGGTGCTTCCAAATTTTTGCAATTTCATCTTGCTGTTCAATTGTTTATAAATATTTTTAGTGTAAAATAAAAAAAAATAGACATTAACTAACAAAGTTTACTCACTGATATGGTTTTGGCTATTTCTAGTATCGAATCCGGGTGTTCAAGTTTTTCGTTTCGAAGCAGCTTTAGTGGAAGTTGCTCATAAGTTGTAGGTGCTACTCCAACATATAGGTGACTAATTTTGGTTTCAAATTTTAGCCAAAGTCCCAAGGAAGATAGTGTTTTTAGCTGAATAAAAGTTCGAATTGTTGCAAACGGTGTTCTAAATATTTCAATTACAAAGGTAACATACATTAATTCCTTTATCATCCGTGGGCAATAGTTGTTGTAATGTTGCTGCAATAGCTTCCGCATTTGGTGTGCTTTTAATTTCAAAGCAATGTATTTTGTAACCGATGAATTCGCCTTCCTTTAGCGTAAAATCCTTTTCCTTTAGGTTTTGCTTGCTAACCGGCTCAACTATACAACAATAAGAGACGTATTTAAATTATACTGCTTTTTATTCATGAAATCTAAATTCAAGATTGTTTCTAGCAAATTCTTTAAACTCTTCTTTAATCTTTAAATTATACATATAAAATACAAATGCGTTTTTTGTACTAATTAATTTTTCAGGTTGTTGTAATTACCTTTGTATTCTCAACAACTGGAAAAGGAATAGAATTGTTGCCTTTACACCATTTGTACAATCCTTCGGTTGTTACTCGATGTAAGAAAAATGCAATGTTATCGTGTGTAACATATATAGCACCCTTTGTGTAGATGCGGTCTACTATGACCTAAATTTTTATAATGTAAGTATTAGTTCAAATTCAAAACAGCCAAAATTTATGCATTAATATAATATTGAGTAATATAAACATACTACATTAATAATAAAACTAATTAGTCGTGATAATAATTAAAAATCAATGTTAATAAGCACTTAAGCACTAATGAATCACTTTGCATAAAAGCTGTGAATCATGCGTTTTAAAAATACCAAAATTTTCAAGGCTATAAACGCTAGTATTTGGAGCAGTCCTAAAAGATATATTAGTTCTTGTGCTCGTGGTTGGAGCGTATATTTCTCTCTGCTACCGAGAATAAAAACGGGGTTCGAATCCCGAATCAGCTACAAAAAATTCTTTGTTATTTGTTTCCTCTGAAGGAATTGCCGTGCCTTTGAATGTGTATGTGCGTATATCTGCGATTAGAAATTACACGTTGAGAAGATACGGAAAATTCCCAACTTGGAAACCGCAATAGCCTTTTGAAAGCTCAGAATACAAACCCTATTTCATACGTGTGCCCTAATAAGTGCTCTCATATCACTACCTACTCGCATACACATTGACCCTCTTCTAAGCGGGAAGGTAAAACAAAAGTCCTTAACCTTTACCTAAAAGTCATATTTCATTCTCAAAAGAGCTAAATGCAAAGTACTGTTACAATTAAGACAAATATGTAAATTCAAATTATATATTATTACTTCTTTGGCCGTTGCTGTGTCAGTTAATTTGTACTTGAAAATTTTCTCCACAAGGGTTTTGCTAATTGTGGACATTGGAGGATCCGTTGGAGTTGTGTTGTCTTGATGTTCCCTTGTATTCTTTTTGTACCCAAATGTCGGAAAACTAACGTTTTCAAAAAATTTCCCTAAAGGATCCAATACTGAAGTCGTCTTCGTTGGCTCGTCCTTCATAACTCCAAGAATAGTAATAATTTCATAATGGGATATTTGATATAGAGAATCCGAGTCAAGTCCTTCTTTCCAACGCCCTTCTTCAAAACAATAGTTCCCATCAGCAAATTTCCTGATCTACGTAAATTAAATACATTTTAACTTGAAACTTACAGAGCTCCATCTGGTTCCTCAAATGGTATTACACAGAAATACAATTTACTGTTAAATGCAACACTCAAGTGAACTAATTATGAAATCCTTGAGATGGCATTGATGATCCTTCAGAAAGATTTATACTTACATCTTCGTCCGGTTCTAAGGAAAAGCCCTTGCGTGCATTAGTGTTAATGTATTCGCGTAATCCCGTTTCCAAGGCAGTTTCCATGCAATAAGCAAGAGGTAGTAGAGCAAAAAGTAAGGTCAGAACTGCCGTATCTAAAAACAATCCCGATACCATATTATTTAAAAAAAATTGAACAATTTACCTAATTTTTATAGTTTCTTCAATAGTCACATGATAACAAATCAATTTTGTTTCGTTTCAATTCGATTTTTTTAATCCGCTACGCAACGCAAAGACAACAGCGCAGTATAGTGAAATAACATTGTGATTTTTTAAATAAAAAGCAAGTTAATATTAAACATAAAATTACAAATAAAGTTTGCAATTGTTTAGCAAGTTACACATTTATACTGATATTTCAAATGTGTGGATGCTATTCATTATATTACACAGGGCCTGTAAATCTTGAATGACTTGGCTCGGATTTATGATATTGTGAATGGGCATTTTCAAAGCTTAATACGTTCCGTTTTGAACATACACCAATAGGAGGCTTCCCATGCTTTTGGTATTTTTTTAAAACACATTTGAATTTGAATTAGTGTACGTGAGTGTAGTAAGATTATGTAAGGTTAGGCAAGCGCTTTCTGGGATAGCAAAGCGAAAGCTTCTGTTTGCTTGAAAAATGTTTTCAAATCACAAAAGTATTGTTAATATTGCAAGTTAAGCTACCAGCTAGGATTCTTTTTAGCTAATGGTAAAAAAATTGTATAAAATATATTGCAATTTCAAATCAAGTAATAAAACTTTCTACAAAATTGACAACCTATTTTGGAAATAAATACTTGTGATTTGGATATCTTTAAGCCTATAGGGGACAGCGAAGAAATAGTTCAGGGAAAAATCACTTTCTTTTGATGCCAAAATTTCACTATTGACATTATGAATTTAATAATCAAAATTAATTGGAAACGGAAAAATTCTAGTATTGGGCATATTGGGTCAACATTTTTACCCCATGCATTTTTTAGACCAATTTAATGTCGCTGCGTTCAAATCTGCAATTAGATTTGTGCTGTCTCCTCAAAAAAACAGTTATAAATTTTTAATATTTTTATTTTTGATGCCAAATGTGTAGGATTTTTTTTTATAATTTTTTAAAATATATTTCTTTAAACCGTTCGACAGAAATAAAATCAATAAAAAAACGACTTGGCATGAATTTAAATTTTCAAAGATGTCATAACTTTTTTATTTGACGATACAGCTCAAATCTAATTGCAGATTCAAACCCAGCGACATTAAATTTGTCTAAAAAAATAGATGGGGTCAAAATTCGGGCTAATACTAGACTTTTATCATTTGAAGTTGTACTAAAGTAACTCAAATAGAAGTTTAGCCTTATATACTTTCGGCACTGACTGAATTCCGTATTGTTAAAATGTATACTCATTTATATTGTGATAATAATATTAGGTTCATTAAATTTCAAAGTTAAAATGTAACACTTTTCTCTAAAATTCCTTTCTTTGCAATATTAAATAGTTAGAAACGAAATTTAGAATATTAACAAATATTAACATATCTAAGGTTCCGAAATTTTAAAAGTATATGATTTACTCACTATATTTTTCTGAAGTGTACATTATCCCAAAGTACAGTTATCTAGTGTTGCTATACTTCAAACACTCGCTTCAGCAGCACAAAAATGATCCTTTGCATATGCAAGGAGGAATAGAACTGAGGAGGTTTGGGAATCAACCATCACAATTTACCTCCAATATCGTTCATACAGGCTCAACTAGCCTCCCTACAAACCCCTTTTCCCCTATCAACAGCGCAGTACAACCAACCCAATCTCTTTCAGAATATCAATCTTTTCAACAATGAAGCCTAAATGAGCAGTTTTTCTTAATTTTATTACTATTTTAATCTTAATTCCAAGTTTTATAACACTTAACTTTCTTGTAAACAAATCTAATCCATACTATTATACTTATGTGAACGTTTTAATGTGTATTTCCTGTATATTAATATACAAATAACTATAACTTTCCTTAAAGACTCAAATTTGCTAATACTAGACATAGAATTCTACTTTTTCTTACCAAAGCGGTATTACAAAAAAGTTTAGGAATACATATTCCGCACCCGTTATCTTTTCTACATTACGTTTAAGATAAAATCATGGTTTGTTGATATGATTTGCCAAAATGCATTTATATTTTGTAAAAAAATTTTGTGTAAATTTTTGTATAAATTAAAAAAAAAAGGCATAAAATACGACAGAGATAATTTTTTTTTAATATTTTCTAGAGGTAATGCGAACGGTTGATGCGTAGATTAGATTTATTTGTAAAACCTCACTGAAGGATAAGCGAATAGCCAAATTTGCCTTGTTATTGACTCTGTTTTTGTGCTGATGCTTCTGTGTAATTATTTAGTAATATAGATATGCAAGTGTATCGATCTCGATAAAGATGTTTTGGCAGCAGAACCCAATTATGTTCTTTAAAATGAATGGAAGTTAAAGCATAGATGATTGTAGACCTGCCTCTCTTTCCCAACCCAAAAAATCATTGTGTAATTTTCACTCTACGCCAAAACCACACCTCTAACGACACATGCAGATGCGTAACTCCTCTATCAATTAGAAATGTTTATGAAACAGAACGTAAATGGATGTTATTGTACAAGGCTCTAGACAAATCTTATATACGGTTACTGACAAGGTCACTACTATATCCATGGAATATTTTCCAACTCTTGCGTCAGCTATTAACTAGCAGCAAAATTATAGTAGTGTTATTTGTCAAAAGTGAGAATTTCAAGAAAACACTGCTCCTAAAAATAAGCCTTCTTTTTGAAAGATTTTTGTCCTACTCTATTTCAAATTTTTAAATCCTAACACAATTTAAATTACAGCCTAATTTTTCACGTAAAGAAGTTCCAACATAATTCCAACAGTTCCAAAATCCAACACATGAAGCCCAGAGACTTTGGAAGATCAGTTCCAACTAGAAATTAGTTCAATTTAGCAATTAAGTCAAATACACCTTACCAAACTAACCAAAGTCGATATTTTGAACTTCGAGCAAAATGAATCCGATCCTTTTCAACGTGAAGCGAACGCTAACAGATGTTCTCATTCTGGAAAAAAAATTGTTAGATCGTTTAGACTTCTAGCGAAATGCAGCAAGCTTTAGAATTTAGACTTACTTTTAGCAGTACTTTGAACCTCGATTTTTAACGAAATTTTGGTATCAAAGCATCGATTTCTTTTTTCATAGCCTGTACAGTCGAGCCACATGATGTGACTTTCATATCAACGCCATTTAAACATATGTGGTTAAATTCTAATATTAACTTTATTGATAAGTTTAGCGTCTGGCATTCATACTCAAATTGAAAATATTTCTTATTTTTTAGGATCATGAGATTTTACACTCGAAAAACAAACAGCTTCAAATGATTGTCGCTTTGATTAAGTTGGAATTTTGAATACTCCAGGTCTGCTTGTTTGAGGTAGCCCTGTCAGCCCTGTATGAAAGGCAGTGTCCTAGTGGGGGAGTACCCTTAATGTGATTTTAACTTCTCGATTGACCTGTGAGTTTAGTTCATCGACTGGGCACATGAATTTGAAAATTCGAACCTTTACACTTGAATGAGGTCTCTTAAGGTTGCAACCGCCTTATGACTGGCTCGTTTTTGGTTTTGTATTGTACAGAATCTAGTATTATATAAAGACTGAAGTACAAATGAACACAGGGATAAGTCGTAATTTTATTTGCAAAAACGCCAAAATGACAAACAATGACATTTAGCATATGTAAAATGAAATTAAAATTTTAAGTTTACTAAAATACAAAATATTCATAAGCTTCACGTATGACGTGCGTATCAAAAAAAGTTCTGAACAATTTATTTTATATAACTTTTCGTCCAATGTGTGAATTAGAGGATGCGGTGGAGTTTTGCTGTCTTGATCTGGAATTGGTTTGTTAGTGTTGAAAAAAATTTCGGACAAATCAAACGAAGATAGTTTTGGTAGAAATTTAAGGCCAAGTAGTGGTTCCGACTTCTGAGAACCCAACTTCGTTGGCATGTCCTTCATAGCGTCATGTATAAATATCATTTCTTTGATATATTATAATTATAACAAACATCATTACTCAGCTCCTTGTTCCAGCCCCATGATTCAACACAAAATTTGTCCTTGGCCAACTCCCTGATCTGTGAAAATAAAATCTAAGAAACGAGAAACGAGGAGAGCAAAGTCCTGGGCAACTGACGAGTGTCACTTGCTATTGGCGCCCGTTTCTATTGACATCTTACTCTATATGGAGACAAAGTAATAGCCGTTTGGTATAAATTTCAGAAATTTCCGTGTACTACGGTACAGGAAGCGACAAACTAGATATTTAACACATCACTAAATTTACAACATTTTACATTTCATACAATTTATTTCACACTCGTGGAAAAATGTGGAGTGTAGCAGTTACAGGGCACTAAGAAGTTTTCTTAGAAAACAACCATAACGTATCTAGTTGGAAAAATGTTTAAACTTTAATTTGTCATTTCTTGATTAAATACCCCAATTTTGCACAATTTCTATCATATAAGATTAATTTGGTTACTTATCTAAAAGAATATTTTCATTAATGATGGACACTTATTAGTGTGATAGGAACAACCACACGCTCGTTCGCCAACGGATCTTTTGAAGTAATCCCTAAAATGGATATTTTAATTTCAAAAGTGACTTCTAAAGCCATATAATTGTTCAAGAATTTAGAAGTTAATGTAAGCAGTTACAAAAAACAAATATCACAAACTCATCTTAAATGAGATGAAAGATGTTAGGTGCATTTTACGAAACCAATTAACTCACGGGTTTTTTGGATTATTGTGCACAGGCTTCGCAAGTACAAAAATCCAACTGTAGCGATGCTTTGGGTAAGCCTCCATATACACAAAAGCGATGCTTTGCACAAGCAAGTTAGACTAACACTGATCAGATTTAGAGATCAACCCTGTTAATATACCCGTATATCGCTTTTGTAGGCTTTCACACCACCCAACCCGCTCCGTATACAACACCACACAGTGGCACTAGACTCTCAAACATTGCTCCAATGCAATTCCATCAATTACAATATTTATATATTTATAACTAAGTTTATAACTGAGTTTATTCATAACTTTATAATATTATTTATCATATATATTATATGTTATACACTAATTTACTACTAGAACTACTTAATAAGATTCAAATTTAGAAATAATTTGTTTTTCACATGTTTGAACTTACTCCCTAAGTAAATACAATACAGAACAGTACTTGACCATACGTTAACCATATCCATCTATTTGAAAGAAATGAAGTGTTACAAAAGCTAGGCGATTAACGTCCGCATAAGAACGGCGCTTCAAGCAGCTTAGCATTTTCATTGTATGCTTGTACGTGTAATAGATAATTTGTGCTGACATTTTATTGGTTTTAGAGTAGCATCAAATTTCTATAAGATGGAATTAAAAAAAATGTGTTACGGGGAATGTTTCACAAGCTTCAACCTTTGTGTATCCAGTTCATTACCCAACCAGTGTCCTTTCTTTAGAAAATTAGGTAGCAGTGATTTGAGTTTTAACACAAAATTTATGTAATATTTATCTATTGCTAAATTTCACGAAGCGAGGCAACTTTCTGTTGTCATTTAAAAAAATAAATAGACTAATAATAATAAAATTAGCAAACATAAAAATGATACTTAAGTACAATTAAGAAAACTATATAATTATGAATTTTGAACGTTACTGTACTGGCAGATCGTTTCTTAATTTGTTTTTGCAACTATATTTTACTTGGTTAAGAATTGACTAGATATTCCTCATGTCTCAACTCAGAGACATGACAAAAAGTGTAGCCGTAAAAGGCTTACCTCTTGCTTTCATTATGCAAGACGTAATAAAACCAGACTTACTTCCAAAATTACTTTACTATTCTATTATTAAAAATTTATATAATAAATATATATGAAGATTCATACTTGATATTCTTTTAAACAATTCAGTCAACTATTTTTATCTGATCCAAGGTACGGCGAGATCAACTTGACCTACTTATCTGTGAATCATAAAACATTGAAAATTACATTACCAGCTAAGTTAACTTAAATTAAAATCAAAATGGAAGAGTTGTAAAAGTTGTGATTGCTATATGTTTTTTGCTAAATAGTAATTTCTTAAACTTACGCGCCAACAGAAAACAAAAGCTGAAACTTGCTCATAAACTGTGTGAAGGCATGCAAACTATTTTTTCTATACAAAATATATTTTACTACATCAAAATTAGTATAAGAAAAAAACTAACTTGAATTAATGTTGAAATGTCTTATTTAGTCTTGATGTTTGTGGCAACAATTACAACCACGTACTCTTCCCCGTTTTTCAAAATTGCTGCACACCCGTATGCAGATGTCGAATTCCAATTCTAATCACAAGCAAAATTGTTCTTTGTATTTCATTGAATCTAATTTTGCTTAAGAATTATCAACAAAATTATCTTTTTTGGTTGATCTTACAGGCTTCTTTTCCTTTTCGATTCTTGAAAATGCGCGATCAAGTGCCCTGCCCCGAGTATTTGCATCAGTGCGTGAAATTATTTTGAGATAGGGAAAAACTCCGTCCTCTGGAGTATTGACATGGTTAACCCGGTAAGCTTCTGCATAATCTAGTGCCTTTTCGTTTAACTAGAAGTTTAAGATTGACATTTACTTTAAAAGTAAGATTTAAAAGATTTAATAGAGTTGATAATATTATGGTTTAATCAAAATAAAAGTTTACCGAATCATATGCGGAAGCATCTTTATTCACTACCCGGATTTTATCAAACACTGGGTCGTAAAAGCGCATCAGAGCAATATACAATATTTTTGGACTTTCCAACCACAGTCCAATTGCCTCCAAAGTTTCGCGATCCAGCTGAAAATGATTAATTATACAAATTGAAGCATAATAAGACCTAGAACCCAGAAAATCCGATTATCCGTCCAACATAATATTCAAAGTATAATTCGATTATCTTTGGACCAAGCAATAATATGACAACACTAACAGTTTTTTATTGTGTCTGTTTTACTGAAAGCCTGAAGTATATCTCAAATTGTAAGTATTAAGGAATGTACACTCTACTAAATTTTAGGTTCTCCTTGGATTTATGTCAAATTGAATTTTTGACCATTATACCTTCAAGTATCGCATTAAGTTTGCAAATAGACAGACCAAATTGCAAAAAAATTGGAATATGTAAAAAAAGAAGAGTAATCACTCTAGCAAAGAAACGTGATTTGATGGTCGTTGATTATGAGTTGGATACAGTGTATAATAGAAACCAAGGAGGGAATTCGGAAGTGAATGAGAAATCTAAAGACGATTTGCAAAGTTTTTCTTTTAATTTATGTCAGCTTAAAATTCTCTACAGTAATTGTATTACTCACTTCGCACTTCAAAACTACAACTCTGCCTTCTAAAACACCATTTCTGTGGGCTCCACAGAAACAACAACAGTACATTTCAAAATCAACAATCGTTTTTAGTTGCTAGCGCTGAAAAGCTTGAAAAATCAACAAATTTTTTGGCAGTCTGTTTCCAGCGACCTATTGCTGTTGGAGTTTAATACCTACTACACACAAGTAGCAGCAGTTCAGTGTTTTTTATGCTGATCATAGTTATCCTATTCGCGTTATAGCTCGGATCGAATTTTATAAGAGATCAAAGCTAGCACGAAGTGTTTCATGGAAACGGTAGTAGTAGGACTTATGATTTTTAACAGAGTTCGTCCGCTAATCATGTTATACATTATTTTCTAGCCTCAAATCTGTTCAAAAGAAAGCAATACCGCAAACAGATTTAAAGTACCGGTCCTAAATTCTGAAGACACGTGATTTAGTATGTTACCCGGGATAAAATTGCTAAACTTTACCTTTGACACAGAAAGAGTTGACCCAGGTCAACCGTATTTAACCTTCACCAATAGAACGTAACATTATCATACAAACCGAATTTTAAACCCAAAACAGTACTCAATTCGCTGCTTTAATTTGACTCATTAGAGACGTGGTTAATTTATTAAGTAGAGGCTTAGCTACTTTATGAGATCGCTCTGTCCGTCTGCCTGCCGGTTGCCCCGAACTACCGGATTTAGTTTTTGAAAGCTGTTTGCGGGAGAATATTCTAAGGGTAAGACTGAGCTCAAGGTCAGAGATGGGTCATGGGGGTCTGACCCTGACCCTTCCCCCTCATTTCGGCTCAGAAAGTGGCTCTCAAACCCGAGTTTTGGGAATTTTTCTATTTTTATAAAAAACGAAAGCTATGATACTATTAATGACCCAAGTGAACCCAAACACTTTGTATCTATAACCTCCAAAATTATATTTAATATAAGATATATAAACCCCCCCCCCCCTCTTCATGAGTACAAGACGCTACACTTGGTTACATGTGTTTACAACGGTTTATTTTAACGTTGACCGTTGGCGTTCACCTTTGACAGCAACCATACCAAGCTTAACCATGTTTGACATAAATGGATGCCTCACAACAATCCCGCAGTTTTTTTTTTCAAATTCATACCAATTCAAAGTTTTGCAAGTGAAATTTTGAACGTAACATAATAAATTTAGCTGTCATTGACCCAATCGAGATCAACTATAGATGACCTAAACTTTGACCGTCAACCCAATCATGAATAGAACTTTTTTTTCAAATTAACATGTTCAAATTTATGTGAAATTTTGAACATTGCTTGGGAAATTTCATAGTCATTCACCTCTGACGTTAAAGGAACAGGCCGATTGCAACCATAGTTGGCGTTACTAATTTCAAAACGTTGCCCATTAGGCGAAGCAAAATGATTTGCAGTTGAGTTTGGAAGCGGAAGCAGTCGACCTATATGAGAACGTGACAGACAGAGCGTTCCCATAAAATAGCTAATAAATAGCTGATAAAGACATGAATGGCAATGGCTCTAATGGTTAGATTTCATAAATTCCCGTGTTTTTTTTAAAGTTTTGTTTTTAGGTAATTCGTCCCAGACTGAATTTGATTTACGACCTGAATTTTCAGTTGCTAAGTAAATTGAAATTTCACATTTTTGAAATGTACTGTTTTTCGTCTACCCGACACATTTACACTCCACAAAAAAACAATGGCATTCCAAAACGCAGTTGCACTTGCTTCCATACACGGGCATTAAAACAGCTCCTAGCCCCATGGGCTCCATGCCATTATCTAAGCTCAATAATCTAAGCAACAATAATCTAAGCAATAATAATCTAAGCGATAATAATCTAAGCAGACAAATATCTAAGCAGAATA
>VYYI01000158.1:0-44820 GCA_021029175.1 Bilobella aurantiaca | reverse complement strand
GCGTGGTGAGCGTCTCCCTGGGGGTTCCCTGCCTTGGGGAGCTGGCATGACAAACGGCCCCGTCCCCTTACTACTGAGGACGACGCGGGCGACCGTTTACTCCTTTCTGCATCATTGGACTTATTTGCAGAAACTTAACTTCTCCATCATTCTATTGTCAGTTTCATTGATTTTTGACAATCATTAAACCACGCAAAAATCGAATCACCCTCTGCCGGACAGCACTTGACGCTTCAATGCTCTTACGTTGGATAGAATACTTAAAAATTAAAATTTACGCCTAAGCCAATGCCAGTAAGAAGGACTAAACAACCTCCACTTTTTGAGCCCCATTTTTGACATCAGCGTCTCAATCTTTAAGTTCCATAAACAGTGGCTTGTAAACGAGTATTTCATTGTTGAAGCGTTAAGACGTCCCACTTAATGCCCTCTTATGATGGGAAGGAGATAAAATTGATCCGTGCTTAGAAAACCAAGTTGAAAAATACACCGCCTTCATTGTCTTCCGCTGACAGTGACAAATTCAGTTTCACTCACAGTGGAGTCAGACGCTGCAGAAGGAAATGGAAGTCTCCAAATTGATCAACTTTTAAGTAGGTATCACTGTCAAAGAACTGACCCAAAAGTGGGTGTCGACACTAAAATGTCAAGTTACTTAAAAGAAATGGTCTTGTTTAAGTAATTTGGACAGAAAACAAGTAGCAGGACTAATGAGCAATACCAAAGGAAAACAATACCGCAAGTTTCCGAGTAATTGGGAACCGCATTTACACGTCTTTAATTTCAGGCAAAAATCAAAGGTTAAAGACGCGTGGAATTGCTAATGGCGGGATGCAAAGAACGTTTTTATGGAAAGTGGCCTTATTATTAGAAGTATCTCCGGGATTCCTAAAAATGATAATTGCCAAAATACGTCTTTTGATTAAAGGTCTGCGTTTTCAGTTTGAATTTGCCGCGAGCTTTCTTCCTAAGCATTCAATTTAGTTCCTATTATTTTATGCAAATGTTCATTGAGGTTTTCGTAGATTTGCTTTCCTTTCCCTAGTATCCCACACACTTCCGCCTACTTTCTTCCCTGACTTCTTACGTGTAGAGCATGACGTAAAGAGGCAGATACAGTAACCAAATACACACAATTCAAAACACTAGGATCATCAACTATTTACGTTTTAAATCATTCTTCAAAATACGAGAAATGTAATTCTGAATTCTGAAACCGTTGAGGATCTCCTTACATCTCTAATTATTTTTTATCTTTACAGGAGTGCTGCTTTGAAAGTTGATGACAGAATCAGCTCATATTACTTACATTGATTCATTCCAAAATTCAGGTTAGGAAAGCGCTTTATTTTAAATTTGTGTCTTTGAATCTATTGGCTTTACTTATTGTCTCTAATTTCAACAGTATAAGGAAATGACGGATGAAAGCAAAAAGTTTTGACGTAAATAGCTTGTGACAGGTAAAGCAACGCATAGAAGTCAATTAATAACAATTACCATGTAATTTCGTCAAAATAAACAATATAGCCGTGTTGCAACCGGAACTTGTGTTTAATTTGAATTGAGTGTTATTGTTTTCATTGGGCCTCTTTTCTGGGAAGGATAAAAATTTCTTTGAGATGAATAAGCATAATGCATTCATATCAATAATAGCTTGCGAAGTGGAGAATTTAAGCGGTTCCTTTTTGTTGTCATATTTTGTGTTTGATTTGTGTATTTTTCACCTGATTACAATCGAATGCGTCAATAATTCCAAGCAGGAACACGCATTTCCTAGTAAAACCTTACCTGTAATTAACACAGTGCTACCCGGAGCCACAAAAAAAAACTAGAACAATAGCGGCTTAAGCCTACCTGTATTGGCACTTGTACGAATCGGCCAAAGTGGGGAAGTCCGCTCCAAGTCTTGCGTCCACTTAATTATCACCTCATCCGCGAATCCTTGACGGTACGGATACAAGCTCCCTGGTAATCAGACAAGAGTAATAATTGGAAAAATCTTAAGAAATCACGAAATAAAAGTGGCTAACGAGCCGGATGCAAGTCAGGTTGAAATCAACAAAAAAAAATCACTTTACACTGCTTTGAAATGACATCCGCATCACTTCCAAATTAATTAGACTTTCCTCCGTGTCTGCTAAGGTCACAAAGGTCATGGCATCTACATCCAGCTATTGCGTTCAAATCATTGAATTTGAAAGGCCGTTATTGCAACAATTCATCTCTACAAAAAATTAAGTGACTAAACGCCTTCACTGCTGTTTCATTTTACACTAATTCATTGTCGCTAATTTCCCCAATGAAACCAAATCGCTTCGCACAATTTTCTTGTAACACATTGTATGCATTATATCATTGCTATTCCTTTTAAACTCACATAATTTTCTCAAGTTCACTCTTCCTATATCTCAATCTACATATTTATTGCTTCAGAAATAAATTAAATTTTTAAAGGTTCTGGATTGTTCAAAAAAAAATTGTCCAAAACTAGACGAATAATTTGGCTGTTTATTTAAAAAATTGTCCATTTATTAATTAAAAAAAAAGTTTTGGACATTAGATTGTGAGAATTGTGAAAGCTTGAAATGTGTGGTAGTGATAGGATACTGAATCTTAGGTTGATGAGAGGAGTTTGCAGTAGGTCTGAAGCCTATGTGAGTGCATGAGAGATTTGCAGTGAATTTGGGTAATGTTTTGAGTGCTACAAATAATGTGGAGAGGGCTGGGAGAGGGAACAGTTAAATTCTAGGCGTCCCACCGTGCGGAACACCTCGTCATGTCACTATTGTCCCCAGGACACTAACAACCTCCGACACACCTGCAAAGGACCAATCAAAATACCCTACTACAGTGGATCAATGCATTTCTTAAGTCGAACTCACCTGGTGAAAGCAGAGTGTGAAAGTGAAAGTTGAGAAACTAAAAAGAGCATTCCCCCTAACCCTCTTCAAAGTCAAATTGACCCCTTCGAAATGTCCCCAATTGACCTCTCCTTTCAACTGAAACTTTGGTGGACAGTGTGGGCCATCATTTTTGTAGTCGTGTCACCCACAGCGTCCAGACCGTCTTGGGACGCTGAAGACGCTCAACCACTCGACTGGGCCGAGTCAGAATTGTCCAGAGTCAAAGTAGCGATTTTGAATGAGCTTGGACTCCACATAGGTCCAGATCAAGCGGAGCACATGGAGAGACTTCCAAAGGTAAATTTAATAAAAAACAGTTAATATTTGATTTTGGCCACTTAATATTGGCACCTTAATTTTCTAAATCGGTTTGCCCCCAAAATAACATCTACCGGTAAAATTCCTAAGCAAAACGGAATCTTACTATGTAAATGCAATAGTGCAACAAAGGATCATGGCAATGACAATTTTTTTTTTTGGAAAATGACAATTAAATTTAATAAGTAGAATGAAGGGTAACGAATTCATTTTTGCGAATGGTGGACGCGTGGCAAGGTAGTCAACAGTTGGTTTTCTTTCATATCCTACAAGGAAAGTAAAAAAAAATGCGAGGGCCTATTAACCTTGTTTCCAAAAAACAAATATAAAAGCTTTGGCTTCATTTTTGGCACTTGAAGATCTAATATTTCGCAATGCAACTTCTGCTTTTTAAATTCGCATTTGCAAATTGTTGCAAGAAAAAAGTGAGTTCGCTTACCCCTTGCCAAGGGTCCTAAATAACTTTGAGCAATAAATTGGAAGGTGGTCCTTAATTAATTGATGGTCGAGATTCTTCACCTCTTCCCAATTTTCAAACCCATCATTCGAAACTTCATTACCATTTTTTGTGAAGCGAGTCTTCTTCAGCCACATCTTGACTTCACAAGTGTTTTCATAATTTAAAACTGCAAAAATGCAATACGTCCAATTTCCGGGTACCTCTCACTTACACATCCATTAGGTCTGCACGCACATTTTAACGCAAAAAGCAACGTTTTTTTTGCACTAGGCTGTCGTGCTGTGACTCATGCGATTTCTAGGATATCCCAATTCAAAAGCCGAAGGGAATTCCCACTGCATTGATCCTCAGTCGGCCTTCCGCTTTTTTTTTGTATGCTCAAGAGACCATGACAATTGATTTGAGCCGCTGGTGACGACATAAAGCAAGACTAATATTTTCTTCGAAGAGATTTGTCAAAAGAAAAATTACGTGCAAATTGAAAGGTAGCCAAAACTGATTGACTTTATGCCGCACTTAACTGCAGTATTCTCTACCTGTTGTTGGCAAAACAAGACAAATTCTAGGCGGGTACAAACATGTACCTTATACGTTTTATTCAATTCAGTTTCAACAACTTAATTGTATGCATCATAAATGCCAATCTTTTTAATTTTGTTTCAGTTTCCGTGAATAATTTGTCCTTTTAAGGAGATGGAGATGCGTTTACCTTAAAAGTGACGTAAATTACAAAAATATTGTTTAAGTTTGTTTAGAGAAAGGGATGATATCATTGGCTAAAAGTGACCAGGAGGCTTAGAGCTTCCTACGCAAAGCCAGTACTTTCATTCATGATTTCTTTTTTCAAAGTTGGTATATCCAAAAAGTTTCTGAAATGGACAATTTTAGAATTCATCTACAATATTTGAGGGCTAAAAATAGGGCAACGTGTAGGAAAGTAAATTTCCAAATGCCATAAATGTTGGAAAACTTTCTCGAAATAGACAAATAGTGGTGGTTGGTGGTGTTTAAGAATTCTTCTGGAGCCATTTCCTGCCTTATAACTCTGTTCTATTTTAGATTTTATAGGAAAGAACTTTGTATTGATGTTTTTGTGTTTCTAGAAGTTCATTTCTACTAAATTACTAGGAAATAAATCACCCAAGGTATTATTGGCAGTGGCGCATGGTGCTATACAAACTGTGAATGAGCGGCGTGTGGAAGAGCTTAGGTGTGGGGGATGCTTAAAGGCCGAATTCTTTCTTAAAAACTTTCAAAATTTCCCTAAAGTTCTCACACAACCCGTGTTCTGGGATTTCGAATCTGTTTATATAAGGCGAGAATGAATTGCCTCAAATTCTGAGGTGTGGGCAGTTGGGTCTACAACAATTTCGGCCGACCCAATTTTTAAAAAAGAATTCCGATACATTTTTACAAGAACTGAAAACAGGGTATTGAGATTTAGGGGGTGGATGATGCAATGGAAAGGGAAGGTGTTGGAGGATTTAGCGATTTAAAACTGTTTTTCACTTAGAAAATAATGTTAAAAAAAATTAAAAAAAAAAGTGGTTTGTTCAAATTTAGAAAAGTCATGCGGTGATTCAAAAGTGGGGCCCGCCCTTGCAGTTATTTTTCGATGGCGACAGTAGCGTCCAGCCAAGAAACATCGCGGGACCCCATCGTCATCCCCCAAATTTAAAATATAGCGCTTAAGTTCAGGGCTCTGACTCTGATTTATTAATTTCCTTCTTTCTTAAAATAATAACCCTCGGAACTCCTATAATTATAGGACTATCGAAAACTGTTCAAAATTTAGAACAGACATGTGCAGAAATTTGGAACATGGCTCTGTCGCCTATAACTGTCTAATTCAATCTTCTATGCTGATCATTCTCACTAATAGGTAGGTGTAACGTACAGGGACTACTGGAATGTTGAATCCTCTTTTTTAAATGTGGCGCCTGACTCTTTGAAATATATTGTTTTCCTTATGACATTTGGCCTTTAAACTCTTTCTTTTTTCATTCTTGAAATTAAAAAACCTCCTTGTTTCCAGCTTCCAGATCTCTGCAGAATGTACAAAAAATATTGATTTCATATACAAATTAATTAAAAACCATTTGTTAGAAATTGACAAAAAATCCAGTTTTATGCTGTTAAGGTGTGCACTTTTAGCCTGTATCAGGTGACATTTGGTGTCGTGAGTGAAGGGAATGACGCATTAGAAATGGAAAGTTACGTTGTAGTAAAATTCGACTTTAATTATATGATCCTTCTTCGGATCCGCATCTCACCTGTTGACAGAACTGGAATAGACGGAATTTTTAACTTGCTATTTAACTAAAAACTTAACTAATCTGGATTTCCTTGTAAAATACACAGAGCAAAAGCCGAGGCCTAGACCTATTGATAAACAAAACCCGGACGTGATCCATTTTTTGCCTTAAGTTTTAAATACTGGTTTTCACAAAAGTTGCTCATCTTTCGCTTGCAAAAAAAAAACGATATTTAGGAAATCCCCATCCCGTTCTTTTCTGCAAAAATCACCCCACTAATTAATCACGCTTCTGTGCATACGCTACGATTTTGCTAATTTGCAAAAATCCTTTATCATTCAAACAGAATTTTTGATTTTAATTCTTTTTACTCCCAAATTGGAGAGTATAAAATAGGGTGGTAGAATTGTGTTGTTCTGGTAATTGAAAACATTTCGGTATTGGACAATGTTCGTCTTTTCGAAGATGCAAAGGTGTCTTATTATCTCAAGTAAATCTCTCCAAAGGTGGAATGACATTAAAACAAACAAGGAACACTTCACATTCAGATTTTTATCGCAGTTACTGCACAGATCATAAAATCAGAAAAGAATTTTCAGGGATGCTGCTCGACGCGCTTGGACGCTGGATTTTACGTAGTTTTAATGCTTGAGAAAATTTAGTCAAAGACTTGCTAAATAAAAATCCCCATACTCACCAAATGCAATGGAAAAATTCAGGTGAATGTCTAGATGCTCACGGTCCTTTAGGCACATAATTTTTTAAGTAAAACATAGAGTGAGAGGCACTTGACAGGTGCCTCTGAATCACCTGCCCGAACGTGTCATTGACGTTTTAAATATTTTTTGAACTTGAAAAGTTATAGGAGATTTTGTGGTGACAAGTGACAAAATGGAGTAACATTAATCTGGACTTTGATTTAAAGGGAAAAACATGCTTTGGCGGTAAAGGCCTTTGTGCATTATCAATATATCCGATTCATTGTTCTAGAGAATCCAATTAACTCACCTGAAAGTGTTGGAATTTCTGTTCGAGCCCTCCAGAGTCACATTTGACTGAAAAGTGTAGCATTGCTCTGAAAAATTACATTTTCGGAGATGCATTGATGATTTCTAGTGCCAATTTTCTACTAATTGTAGAAAAATAGAAGAGGATGAGTAAAGATCCGTGTTTAGCAAAAGCTTAAAAGATTAAGAGCGCTTCCGTACTGACTCTGTGCGTCGCAAGGGTCAAAGCTTCTGACCATCAACATTAGCCTGTTTCCTTCTTCGCTTAAATGTCAATTAAGACGAGCGTCTTCTTCGAGAGCTAATTATCACTATAGTTAAAGTTAATTTGACTTTTTTTTTTATTGCAGTCCAACATCAGCGAGGCAGAGTACAAGCGAGGCTATGCCGAGTATATGCAACGTGTTCAAATGCGAAATCTCGAGGAGAGAGCTCTTGTTGAGTATGGACACAAGAGCAGGCGACGAAATTCAAAGCGAATCATGCAGATCTTCAATCCAGGTAAATCTCACCTCAAATGACTTAATTTTAAAGTACAATTAAAAAGTTAACGTCACAGGTAATTGGTGGTTAAGTGGCTTTTTTAAATCAGAAAGTTAATTTGTTTTAATTGGCATACACGCCAAGGAATCGTCAACAGGTAGAGACAGGTGACGACAGCGTCTTATAGCATCACATTTCAGAAATTGCTAAATAGTAAAAATTAGCTTATAAAAACAAAATGAGTGTGTTCAGTCAGACTACTTTCAAACGTGATTTAGAATAATTGTATTTGCAGTTTTAGAAAATTTCTTGAATACAAAAATTGGGAAATCTGTTTGACAGGATTTAATTATTCTACAAATTAGAATTAGATCAATTCAGTAGTTTGAGTAATTTAAAGTGACATTGCCTGGCCAGACTGTAGCAAACGCGGGATTACTTAAGAGAATCAAAGGTTCTTTCTAATGGAAAACGATTCCTACATATAATCCTTCACCTTTAACCCATTTTGGCACATGAATTCGATAACCTCAAAAAAATTTGCGCCTCCTGCAGACTAGCGTGTATTACCGAAACAGGCAGCCATTGATGTCCCCCAAGTGATGAGCATTGGGATAATTAAAAAGTCCTTTAGCTAAAAATTAGCACAATTAACTAAACTTAAAGTTTTACACAAAGACAAAGTAACGTTTAGGTTGAGTTCATTTTAACTAATAACTTTCTAAGACCGTTTTTCCTTCAATCAAATTATACAAATTAAGAAAAAAAAACAGTAAATTTTTTCTTAATTGTTATTAAGTAATTTCAATTATAAATCAATCAGTTCATTTTTCATATGATCCTCCCCTTAAATACTCGTCTATCAAAATAGGCCAAAAGCGCTGAGTTGGCGTCTCATTCGCGTAAATCTGCAGTAATCTATCTATCTTGAATATAAAACGTCGTCGCCTGCAATTGAATTCAAATTTTAAAAAGCACTGTTTGTAATAATGGATAATTTTAGAATTTTGCAAATATTGCGAAAACGAGTATCGTTGTTAAAGTGAAGGAGTCATTAAAATTGATTCCAGGCAAATGCAATAGGGGATTGTGTTTGACTCCTACGCAGATTTTCAATCTACCATGTTGAGGCACTTGTCTAGAATTTTACTTTGGATGACATTTAAATGCTTTAAACTCAATTAACTAGATCTTTTCCCTTTTGCAACTTAATCTTAAGGATGCCTCCTCCTCATTTCCCAAAATGTCTGATAAAATTCTCTAACCCTAAGTTTAAATGTACCCTAAAGTTACGAGCTACAACGGTTAGCAAAACTGTTTTGAAATTACAGAAGAGGCTCGACGGCCCAAACTTATGTAAAGTTTCCCTTGATTTAGAATGAATGGACTCTGTATCCCTCGTCCTAATCAATGAGAAACCCATATCAAAATTAAAATTAAAAAATTAGTTAAAGTTGTGCCGCCATCAAAGGCTTTCAAAAGCTTCCGTTGGCCTTCCACTACCCTTCTTTGCCACTGTCGAGGTAGGTCATCTGCATCTTTCGACGCATTTGTAAAAAATCAAATGTAGCCGCTAATATCCTGTTTCAGAAACGTGAATGCCCTTTATAATGAAAAAAATAACGTTTACTGGGGAAAAACGCTTGAGTAGAATCAGATAGTAGCCGAATATTCCTTCTTTTCTATTTTGTAAATCCGCCCAGTCTTCGAACAAATTTTGGTTAATTTGTATTTTGTGTGCGAAAATTCAGTAAGATTTTAATGGTCAGCAGGAGCTCATCGTTTTTTAGTTAGGTCGGAGCACCCGCTGTGATTTTTTTGGTGTACTGTTTTCAGAATGGATTTAAAATGCAAATTAAAAGTGAAGTGGACAGTATGTGCAAACGATTTGAAAAAAAGAAGTTGAATTAGAACGTCGAAGGGGTTTCCCTGAGAGAGAAGCCCAATAATTTGATGATGACAGGGCGAAAAGGTACTTTTAAAGAGGCTAAAATTCGTAAGAATTGTCTGCAAACAGAGGTCTCGGCAATTAAGACAGGATTCAATGCATATGCAATAAGAAGTCTTCTCGATGAATGGAACAGGACACACGCACGCACTTCTGATGTAAATTGAACAAAAAGTGGGCAATGAATTGAAATAAAAAATGGGGGCGGAGTTTTGTAATTATGATTTACAGTCATGTGCTTAGACTAGACGTCATCTACCTTGATCTCGAAGATCATGATCATTGACACGAGGAGGAAAGTTTCTGATTTTGGAAATATTATAAATTTTGATTTTTGTAAGGGCACTCACATTTTGAAATCACGTAAACATACAGTATTCAATAAGGGTAGCATTCTAAATTACCCATTCTTCTGGAACTTGGTTTAAAATGTACCCCACGCACATAGGATTGGATGGCCTAAAATGAAGCGATTGAAAAAGCTGAATGATCTCTGATCTCTAAGAATTTCTTAGAACTAGATCTCTCAAACGTTTCAAGCGTCTGTTTTCTTTTCTGAAAGTGGGCGGAGTCAAAGTAAATTCCAGAGCGGCACATTCTTTCCCACTTAATAAAAACCGTGTTTTTTTTTGTTCTTTCAGGCAGCATTCACACCTACGACAATGTTGAAACTCGACTCGAATTCAACGTGAAGCTGAACCTGGAAGGAAGATCTCATTTGCGCCTTCGAAAGGCCATCATTGAGTTACCTGGGGGCTGCTACTATTTTGATCTCGAAAGGAATGTGACTCTGCGAGGGCGGGTGGACTTGAGGGAGAGGCTGACTTCGTGGGTCATGGCGAGAGGTCAAAGGTCAGAGGGAGACTTTGAGCCCTTCGGCATCACCGTCTACTGCTTCACCCAGCTCCGTCGACCCCTTCCTCCTCAAACAGTCCCTTCTCATGACCTCACTCAAGGTCATTTCCACACAGCTCTCCGAGTCCTACCACGAAATGGCTCAAAATTCCCAACGGCGCAAGCGCCGCTCCTACTCTCTCCGCAACTACGAAAATCATCCGGCCGTGAAGAGTCGAGACTGTGACAAGACCCGTCACGGCAAGACCTGCTGCCGCCGTTCAATGAAGATCAACTTCGAAGACTTGAGCATCCGAGATCTGATTCTGGAACCGAAGGAATTCGATGCTCATATGTGTGCTGGGCGGTGTAATGCGCGGCGAGTGCCATTTGCCACGACGCACGCCATGCTCCAGTATACCCTTCATCAAACCAAAGGAAGAGTACGTTCCAAGACCGTGCTGTACTCCTACAAAACTCCGCCATCTTGACGTTCTCCACACCGTTCCGGGGACGGATACGCTGAAAATAACAATCTTGGCGAACGCCATCGTGGAGGAGTGCAGTTGCTCCTAAAGGAGCGGCGACAAGAGCAGAATATGGAAATTCTCTCAGGGAAAAGCATCCTGCGCCAACCGCTACATCCTTTCGGTGCGTACTTGTGGAATGCTTCCAGCCAAGTACCCTTCACAAGGGGCCTTGGTACCCTTCGAAAATTTCTGCCAAGCTCGACAATGTCACAATATGAGTCTGAATAGTGGAATCTCTTCTTCCTCTCTGGTTCAACAAGACTGTCCCAGTACAAGTCATCATTTCTTTTTTTATTGTTATTATTTATTCTAGTAAGGACAGCCATACATCCTCAGGTCAAACAAAAGTCCATTGTTTTTTTTACGTTGGCAAATTTGTGCAGTCCCCTCGTGTACAATGTTTAAGGGTGAAAATTAAGGGGCAGCAGTACTTAAATTAAAAAATGGACCGTTCCTTCGTATGATGAATTTGATCTTTTCAGTTTCCAATTCCTTTCGATTTTATAACAAAGGAAATTGAGAGACTTAATTATCAATGATCATCATTTCTAGTCAATCAAGCATCCTAACGACTCAAATTCATTAATTGAGCAAAATACGACGATCAAACCAAAAAAACCAAAAGTAGCGTTTGGAAAATATTTGTAAAACAACTATATGAGAGAAATTAAACTAGTAGTTATAAATTACGATACTCGCTTTTGTAAAGCTTAATTTGTAAAGATCCATCCGCTAAGATGATGAAAAATTATAACAAAAATAATGTCATCAATTATTTAAAATAGGTTATTAAGAAGTTGGTAAAGTGTAATCTCAACGGCACTGACCCTGTTACTGAATTAGCTATTATACCTGGTAAACAAAATCGAAGGGTTCACCTTTTCAAATTAAATTTGTTGCTGATGTATATTGATAAAACTGTGATACCAAGCAACTCGAGCTTACAAAATTAACTTTGATTTTGCAAACCTCATAATTGTAAACGTTTTTTGTTAATGGACCAATTAAAGTAATTGGATTGAAAAATTCGAAAACATTGTTCCATACTGAATCATTTTAAAATTAACCTAAAAGTGTAGGACACTAAATATGTACTGGTTTGTAATTTGTTACGGAGACCAAACAACTTCAGAATGTGAATTGCAATTTTCATTATCCTGATCTATGTCTTTAACTAATTAATTAACTAATGCTTTGGAGAATCATAAGTAAATACTGACTAGGTCCTCCAGTATAATTTTTTATTTTCATGTTATAAGTATTATTTATTTTTCGTACTGACCTTTTTAGAAAACGAATTTTTAGCCGTTCAACTAGAGCAGAGCTTGGGTATCAAGTTTTACTTGTGTTAGATTTACTAATGAACTGCAATCAATGCACAGAGATTTGTACCAATTAAACTAATTGTTGTTTTAAAACGTTTTAATTTTTGTAAAGGACCCTTTCTGTACTGTAATCATTTTGTTTTGTAATTTACTTTACTTTCCTGTTACTATTCTTGTTAGTTTCTCGTCATAAAATGCCAAATTAAGATTATAGGGGTTTGAATTACGCGACGATGAGCTTTGTTAAGAAATATGTAAGAAAAAACTAACAAAGAGAAAAACAAATGTAATTTGGAAAATTAATTTCTAAAAAAAAAAGTTTAAGATGAGGATTATAAAAACTCAAATTGAAAACTGAAACTCATGATGATATTTCCTAAAGAATAATACTACGAAATGTAATAAACATGCTATTTATTATCATAAAAAATAACCTAGAAGCAGCTGTGTATTCTTTATTTCATTTGATTAATAGGGCTATAAATGCAAAAATTAAAGATAATTATTGATGAAAGGGCTTTTTTCTGGCCTTTTTGTCTCCCAAGTTGAGGTTACGAAGCAGCTTCATTTTGATACGCCCTTAGCTGTCAACAACGGTTTCACAATTACTGAAATTTAAATATTTGTGAAGCCCGTTACTCTCCGAAGGGACTACGGAAGCATTTTTTTTCATCATTTGATGCCAAATGTTACTCATGATATCTTCTTCAAAGATCATCTCCACTTTTCGTTTTGATGGCTGTCGACAGAAGCAAGTTAAACCGGTAACGTAGCAATTTTAACAATGAGATTCAACCTGCATAAATTCATCATCATTCGGATAAGCTCTGTCCAAAAGTTCCCTATTTGCTTTTCTACAGCACCATCTGCCACACCCCGTTCAAAAACCGTAGAAATTAAATATCTGTCTGCAAATAATTACATTAAAAAAATTAGATCCATCATTGTTTTACCTCTTAAGCACGTGTTACGATGCGAGCGGGTGCATAACCGACTTTTCTTTTATAAGGACCAGACGAAAGATGATCGCTCTCCTCATCAGGAAATCACAAATTTTAGAATTTGTTTTTTTGAATTGAGGTCATAATTTCACAAAAATGCCAATGCTCCGAATTAAGGATGAACTCAAATTGGTCCAGGGAAGAGATTTAGAGATCAAGAATCCCAAAGTGCCTTTGGAAAATTGAGACATGAGCTTGCTTATTCTTATTTTTTCGAGACAGATCAAAAGACCCAATTCATCAAAAAAATTTAATGAACTTCCGATTGCTTAGGTTTCAAAAAATGCCAAGCCGCTTGATGCTAAGTTAGCCATTGCCTTCAAAGCAATTTAAAATCATGGAGCTTGTGCCCGACGAATGATCAGGACATTACACGCATCCTTAACATTTGCTCAAGCATTTCCCATTGTCATTCAGGGGAAGTTGACAATGGGAGAATACTTTGAAGTTGCTGAGGTCAGAACGGAGTGAGTCGCTACTTTTTGAAAAATCAAGAGACCTTTGGACTACTCGAACAATGTTCCTCTAAATAAGCATCCCATCTTCCATTCAAAGATTTCTGACCTCTGCTTTCGTTGCTTGAGAGTAATGAAAGCTCTCGCAGGAAAGTAAGATTTTAACAGTTCAAATCTTTAGTCTTCCCAATTACTACAGACGCAGACACCGCCGACCAGGGCTCTCCTAAATAATTATAATAATAAAAGCAAGAGGGTCTATTGGTGAACTCGTTTTGCTCGCAGAAAAACCGCATTCCAAACCTTATCCTTTTTCGTATTGATTAGCATTCATCCGTGGCTTCTAACCGTGAATTTCGTAGAGATTTTCTTCCCTTATGCCAATTGCTCTCGCGCCGTAGATGAATAAGTACCTTCTCAATTATAGAGGTTCTCTGAGCTTGTCGCTGTCATAAATCATCAAAGTCGATGACAGGAGTGGAAGCGATAAGTTTTATTTACGAATCTCTAGGAACTTGTTGATTTAAAATATGGCACTGCACAGGGAGGTCCGGACTAGACGATTCAATCTGCTTTTGCCAGTACAAAGGCCGACCGAGAAGGTGCATACACCTGAAAATTTAAATTATTAGTCAATATAAAAGTAAGGAAATCCTTCGAACCCATCCCAACAGATGCTTGCTATTTTCTTCCGCGCTCCCTTACCATCATAGAGTGACGCCTTCCACCCCAACCATCTTGATGTGTAAAGAAATCAGTATTTACATCCAAGCGAGAAGAACCTCCAAACTCACACCTATCACTGTCCAAAACAATCCGATACTTTCCAGGAGTATCGACCCCAATTCTGAAAAGAAGTTATATTAAAATGCAAGGATTCGTTAATTGGATTACAAGCCGAAAGAAAATAAATTCATGTCAACGATTGCAAATTGTGTCCCTTTGTACTAACAACTTACTTGTAATCAGGGAAGCTGCTTGTTGGATGAAAATTCATTACAAAAACGAGTCCTCCCCTTTCGAAGACGATGACTTTGTCACCCTCGTGTTTGCAGCTTACATAACCCTAAACCGGAAATACAGGATACAATAATTACTTAGCACAAGTCTTTAATTGCAAAGAATCACAATTGTGTGCATTAGATTAAAGATATAAGTCCAATGCGAAAACAGTAGTTGAATCCTGAATTCGGGAATAAAGCATTTTATTTTGATAATTCAGATTTACCGAGTCCTTATGCAGAAAGCCGTATCTTTCTTCTAAATGCATTAGCGCCGAATCAAAACGACTCAAGAATTTGTACTTGAGCAATTCATCATCTGCAAGATTCCACTGCCGTCGAGCGTAATGATAGGAGTCGTTATTCCCAGCTCTTGGAAAGTCCAACCATTCAGGATGGCCGAATTCGTTTCCTTTAAAAAAAACATTTAAATTATTATTATTTAAATATTTTATTATTAAAAAACGTAAAGTGTGCCATATTCCAGAAAAGGTGTGTATAACTTATTTGAAAATAATAATTTTGATGAGACCAGAGCATCTTTTTAGAATTATGAATAGTTGAGTTGGCATTTCTCAATTACCAATAAAATTGAGATATGCCTCTCCACCGAGCCCAAGGGTAATAAGCCTAATCATCTTGTGCAGTGCAATTCCACGATCAATAATTGGACTCTGATCGGAAAGAGTTGACATGTGGGTGTACATTTCTTTGTCCATGAGCCAAAATGCCAAAGTCTTGTCTCCGACTAGAGCTTGGTCATGACTTTCCGCGTAGGCAACTGTCTTTTCCATCCAGCGTCGATTTGTTAGCGTGTGAATTATATTGCCCAAATCCCAATCTTCATCCTAACAAAACCTCTTTAATTTTCATGCTGAAAATTGAAATTTACTCCACGGTAAATCTAAAATAGTTACCTACCTTACACTTCTTCAAAATTTCTATCCATTTATCTGGTATAGCCATGCCAAGGCGATAGTCAAATCCAACACCGCCCTCGGAAACAGGACGACACTGGGCTGGCATTCCAGACACATCCTTCAAGTAAAATTCATAATTACGGTTTGTTGAACAGAGTTGCAGTAATTAGCAAGGAACTACCATACGGTAGTTAACAAAGTAGGACGCGAATTGGGAGCGCTAACGTAAGGAATGAAATTGTTCTTGCCTCTGCAATTGTTGTCACTTCAGGATAGATAGTGTGAAGCATATGATTGGCAAGCATTAAGTAGATCAAGGAATCTGTATCCGTGTTCATGCCAAAGTATTCATTGTAGTCACCAGAAAATCCGTGGCCAATTCCATGTGTATGGTACAACATGGAAGTTACACCATCAAATCTAGGATAATATTTGTAAATATATTACATAATTATTTATGCAATTAAATTTTACAATTTTAAACTAAAAATAAGGCTTGCAAGATTGAAAAAAGGTGACATTTTTTAGTTTACATTTACTGCAAAATCACACAATAAACTTACCGGAACCCGTCAAATTGATACTCCTCCATGTACCAACGGAGGTTCGATAGTAAGAATCGCAGGACTTCGTGTCTGAAATATTACCAGCCATTTATACACAAATTATTATTAATTTCCTAAACTTATACATAATTTGCTGCTAAAAAATTAAATGAATCTTAACGAGTAGTTAATTATTACTCATGATAATTGAATAGACGTGAATCCCAAAGCGAGTGTTCGCCCTTGGGACCATCAGGAAAGTAAGTATTATTGGTGCCGTCCCACATATTGAGCCCATCCAGTACATTCTTAGAAGCATGAGAATGCACAATGTCGAGAAGGACGTATAAACCGTGCTGATGAGCTACGTCAATTAACCTCCGTAACTCGTCGGGCATTCCATAACGACTGAAAAAGATAAAAAGAAATTTTATCCAGACCAGACTTTCTTTTCTTTTCTCAAAATGAAAATTAAATACCTAGATGCTGCAAAGAATGAGGTAACTTGGTATCCGAAACTGGCATAATAGGCGTGCTCCATTATTGCCATTAACTGAATTGTATTATATCCTACAATTAAAAAAACAAACAATTTGGATTCACCGATCTATTCTAATATATCATCATCGTCAGTGGAATCCGGAGTAGAATATTACCTGCTTTGGCAATACGAGGTATTACATTATCAGCAAATTCGTTGTACGAAGCTACCTTTGGTTCTGTTGACGCAATCCCAACATGGCATTCATAAATTCGAAGGCTCTCAGGCCTCTTTACCCTTTGATGCCGAAATTGATAGCGCTGTTTAGAAATAGGTTTTCTTTTAGATTTACAGAACAATGTGTGGCTTTCTCGTTAAATAAGTGCTTACACTTGACGGATTATAGAAAATATACTTGAATACGTAGCCTTGTTCTTTCGGTGGCTGGACGACATAGTTTGCCCAAGGTGAAATCCTGTCTAGTAGATTCCCTTGCTTGTCTTTGACGATTATCTAACATTGAGTTCAAATCAACACCACCTACGTAACGTAACATGTTGGAGGCTGGGGCATGCGTCTTTCTGAATGTTTACTCACCTTAATTTCGCTTAGATGTTGTATACGTGACGAGCCATCCGAATTTGGAGGCAATGTCAAGGTCCATTTTCCGAATTCATTTTTTGTGTAAGGAATCTCTGTTCTGTTCCACCCATCTAGGATGAGAGCACAAGGTAAATGAGGCGCAAGTATTTCGGTTACTTTAATTCAATCGACTCATTAGAGTTGGTAAGTATAATGCTGCGAATTACTAAAATCTCCAGCCAAGTAGAGTGCTTCAGCTCCTGGTGCCCACTCTTTGCAATGAATACTTCCGTCCGGAAGAGCATGAATCCCGTACTCCTCGTATGCCTTGCTAAATTTGTCCAATCCGCCTTCCTGGCTCTGAATTCCGTCAACCCAATCTAGGAACACAGCGTACCTAAACATTCGTAAAAAAAACAATAAATAAATTACGACGTAGTAACATTATGTGGGCACGACGACATCACGCTCATCAGTGACTTTATCATAACTTAGTTTTAATTCTTTTCTGTGGCAGTGACACCTTAATTCATGTTATAAACGACCGTAAGTGTAATTACCTTTCATTAATTATGAATTACTTTTACCTTTTACGAAGATCGTACTCAAATGGCCTTAGTCCAGAATCACGCTCCAGAAGTTTTTGTAGATCCGGAATAGGAACGTCCATTGGATTCATGCTTGACCATTTTCCTCCCATTTTGAACTGTTTTACTGAAAAGGGATCAATTAACTTGGCTAATTAACAATCAATTAACCCAATTAACCCTAACAAAACAAAGCACTCAATCAAAGTGGACTTATGATTCCCGCCTCCAAATTCAAAGTTCGGGAGTATAGCCGACAGTTTCTATTGTGGGCCATTTACTTAAAGTTGTTACATTCACCACTATTCCGATCCCTTTACGCGATTGATTGATTGAGGTAGCAACACTTCCAAAGTCTCAGTACTGAGCAATTGGTAATAATTAAGATGAAGTATCAGTGTGATTGATTAAAAGGTTAGTTCAAGTCGCGTCACATTGAATTGCCTATAAAATGTAGTCCATTCTTATTCAGTTGTCTCTTACCTAATTCTTATTTTTGATCTCCTGTTTTGCCTCGGTTGATTACTTACCAAATTAATCGAGTAAATTTGCCAGTTGAGGAGGAGCGATTACTAGGTAAGGACTCCTCGTACAAGAAATCTGTTCCAAGTGACAAGGTCACGGAGATTTGAAGTGGAAGCAGAGTGGAAATGTTTTGGGAACAAACACTTGGACATGGGATGTCACACGCATGGATCTCTAGACAGCCACTCCACGGACCATTTTCATGTTACATAAATTTATGCCATGTCCATCACGTAAAAAACAGCGCTTGAGAACTTTAAGAGTTTTGCTCTGGAAGCGATCTTGCTTCTTGCTAATTCATAGTGAAGTTTGTAGAGATTACAAAAGTCCTTCAGTTACGTAATATGCTTTGGTTCAGCCTTATTTTGAAGTTTTAGTAAAACAACAAACGCAGAAACGTTAATCTTGACACGGGATTTTATGCATTTTGAAGAATAGCTGGAATAACAAGCGCCAGAGAATGCCTTCAGATGCAAAAGGTGAAGTATTTTGGGTCTTGCGCAACTCGTACGGTATTGCATTGGTGAAGCGTTTACTTGACACATGTTAGTCGAACCGTTCATTGCTTTGCAATTGATAATGCTTAACAATGTTGACTTAAGGCGCTTACGGGGGCAGTCAAGTGTTGATTCTTTAGCTTTACGAATTTTTAGAGCTTGAAACTGAGCATATTGGTAATGTTAAAGTGTTTTGAAACGTTACAGTGGCATTTAAGCAGTAGTAATTAGCCTTCATCATACAAGCATCCGCATAGCGTAATTAAATTTTGTTGGCTCATTAGACCAAAGGTCAGAGCTTATTGTAGTGTAGTATCATCATCTTTGCAGTATAAAAATCAAATTCTGTTTGACGAAGTCACTGAACTATCAGCCTTCAAAACGGTTCTAACGCTACAAATACAAAAATAATTGACCTGGAAAACATTGTGGTTTCTTCGACTCCGACAATCCTAGTAATCATTTAATTTCAAAAAAAAAAATTGTTGACTTTTTCAAGCCATCAGTTTTCGTAATAACTCCAGCCGATATAATACTGCATTTCTCGTCTGGAAACCTGTTTTTGAACAGTATATTTTATGCAAGGTTCTGTAGACGTGTAGTTCGCTGACCGCAGGAACCAGCATTTTGTGGTAAACCACACCGATGTGAATCCTGTTTTCGATTTCAATGGTACCTTTCCCAAGTGCAAAGCTTTTGAAATTGTCCAGTTAGTTTATAAAAATTATAATATTTGTTTCAAATGCGTTGGAAATCCCAAACGGAACCGACTATGACAGATATCAGTTAACAGGTCAATCGTGGTTAATTATGGCTATTTGACAGTGAAATTGACATCCCTGACTTATTTAGCTCTGGGCGGCTGCTTTGCCATTTCCAGTGCTAAAACATGGGCTACCGGGAGCTGCATTTCAGCGGCATTGGAATTGCTATCTTCTACAATCTGGTGACATTGGCGTCAATCCAAGGCTTTGTAATAAAATCCAAACCACCCCCATGCGACAGGTAACACTTGATTTTTTTTAATTCACATTTTTACATTTTTTTTTTCGGTTTTTAGCAAAATTTATTGTTACGGGCCGCTTTTGGAAATGGTCCAGTTGAGCCACATCTATCCCGATGACAAAACGTTTGTCGATCAGCCACTCAAATTCTCACCTGAAGAAGTCCTAGGAAATTACACGAAGTTTCATATGGCCCATCCACGTCCAAACAAATTACAAATTAGTAAATTTGTCAACGATAATTTCTATGCAAATGGTAAGGGGTAAACTAGCCTTTATTAAAAAGAAGCTGCTAAAAGGTCATACTTACCTTATACTTTGCCTGGAAAGTGGAAAGGTGCTATCTAGGTCAAATTATAATTTTCTGCATTGAATCTTAAGTGCATTAATTTAAAAAAAAAGTTTCTGGAAAGCCCACTTTACCAAAATAGGTCAAAATTTTAATTAATTTTTTAACTTTTGAACGTTTAGTGGGTCAAGAGTACCAGAATTGGGTTCCGACGGATTGGAAAGCCACTCCAAAATTTTTGCTCAAGATTGTTGATCCGAGGCTACGAAATTGGGCTTCAACTTTGAATGGGCTCTGGAAGGATTTAGGACGAAATATTTCGGAAGATGTGCGAAGGCAGCCGGATCGGTATTCCCTACTTCCCGTGTCTCAGCCGTTTATCGTGCCTGGAGGCAGATTCCGTGAATTTTACTACTGGGATTCTTACTGGATTCAGCGAGGACTTCTCCAGTCAGAAATGTTCCAGACTGTCAAGGGAATGATCCAAAACTTTTTGGAACTGGTCGAGAAGGGAGGTTTTGTTCCAAATGGCGGACGTATATACTACCAACGCTCTCAACCGCCGCTCCTGATTCAAATGGTGAAAGCATATTTTGATGCAACAATTGACATTGACTTTGTCCGTTATGCCCTACCGACGCTGGAAAAAGAATTCAATTTTTGGATGCAGCACCGAATGATCAATGTAATTTCCCGAGGATACAAATTTCGTGTCGCCAGATACTGTTCTGACAGAACCGGACCACGCCCCGAATCTTACAGGTTCGACTTTGCATTTGAGCTTTGTTTTATTTTAAAGATGTAATAATTTTTTTTAAAACGCCGTTACTTTCAGTAAAGACTATGACTTGGCCAAGCACTTGAAAACGAAGAGGGCTAAGGAGGCACTGTATACTAACATACAGAGCGCTGCCGAGTCGGGATGGGACTTTTCTTCAAGGTGGTACATTCCAGAAGCAACGGTAGAGCTAGGTATTTTGAAATTGAAACTGTTCAAAAATTAAATTCGAAGTTGTGTGTTCAATTTTTTTTTACCTTTTTTTAAGGAAATAATTCCCAAACGGCCACTTGCAATATTATTCCTGTCGATCTCAATGCTATTTTGTACTTCAATGCAAAGACTCTGACAAAACTGTATGCTTTAGTAAGAAAACCATAGACGTATCGCTTAATTTTCTTTCTGTAATGCGCATGCCAAATATGAAGTTTTGTTTCAGGCCGGTGACCTAAGACGTGGGTATATTTTTATCGAGCACGCGAAAAATCTGAAACGTTCTCTAACGAATATATTTTGGGACAAAACATTAGGATCCTACTTTGACTATGACACAAAACGAAAAGGAAGGGTCACGGACTACTACGCAAGCGCCTTTTTTCCACTGTGGGCCGAAGTTGACAATTCGGCGAAAACCGTGGGTAGAGTTCTTCAGTACTTGGTATCGAAAAAGATTTTCGACTACCCTGGTGGCCTTCCAACTTCACTCCATGACTCAGGTTTGACAAAAGCATTGATTTTTGAATTAATTTTAGTTTTAATATTAGTTTTAAGCAATCTATCGTCCCCTTTTTAAAAGGTCAACAATGGGATTTTCCGAACGGTTGGCCACCCTTAATTCAAATTGCCATTGAAGGCCTTGCCAAAAGTGCTAATCGAACTGCGCAAGACCTTTCTTTTGAACTTACGAAGAAATGGATTGGGTCCAATTACAAAGCATTCTACCGGCAAACACCAAATACCATGTTTGAAAAGGTGCATTTTTATTTGTGGAGTACAGTATTGAACGAGCATTTTCGCATGATTTGAATTTCTTATGTTCTGAACATGGTCTAGTACGATGTTACTAAGTTTGGTGAACCGGGAAGTGGTGGTGAATATACCGTGGTAACTGGATTTGGCTGGACCAATGGTGTCGTTCTGGACCTCCTTGGGCATTATGGAAACGTATTATCGCTTTGAATTCTTAAGCCTTTACGCATTGTTAATTTTTTAAATTATATAAACTAATCGATGCTCAAACTGATATTTGCTCAAGCTACCAAAATTTCAAAATTCGTTGAAAATAAATTATTTTAATAACTGGGTAGAGACACCTTAAAAGATTCAGGCTTTGTTTGCGAAAAGTAATTGACCTTATTCCCAAGTTAAGTAGTAATTTTTATTAAATAGCCATAATCTGCCTGAATAAAATGAATATAGGTCTCAGACTCGACTACTAGTTTTTCAATTTTATTGAATTCAATTACAACTATAATTATGTAAGATACCGATATAACACTAAATAGATTGACGAACACTGATGAGTTACATGCACCTTTTAAAATTCCAATATTCCCAACTAACTATTAAAATCCTTGCACCAGCACATTTGCCATAGCTAATTTTGAATTACAGTTTTTTTTTAATCTACGTTCTAGAGTTACCGGTTGATTGAACCATTAAGCCGGTTTAGTTGACCTAACACCGACACTCAACTTCCTAATTTTAAATTGAATCTTAGCAATCTTTGCACACTTTAAATTCTCAAGTACAGCTCATTAAACAATTAGAATCTGTTTCAAGTGACGCAATTAAATCCATTGAAATAGCATAAATCTGCCGCAATGTCGAAATAGAATTTAGATTTTAAGAAAAGTATTGTCATGAGGCAAATAGAGTTTTCCATATTGTCATCTCCGTTGGTGCTACCAATTTAAGGTTCTTTCAACGAAAACTATTGTAGCATTTAGAATTTAGAAACTTATACATTTTCGATAGGAGAAAGTTCTTGTATTGTCAGAATTAGAGTAGTGTTTGATTCTTGAACAGTTTCTGTACTTTTGAGAATTGGTATAATGAATTTTACAGATTTTGACTTAAACGTCTTAGATCAATCCCTTGCAAGGGCTTTTTGTACATCTTAAATTCTATGGTGTAGTTATTGTCAGAAGCAAAAAGTATTTGTGAATACTTTTTTTTTGAAAACTTAATTTTCTAACTTATAAGATAATTTACTTTTGGAACAACACGACTGTATTAACATTAATAATAAATCTGGTTAACACAACAAAAACCACCGAATGCCAGCCAATGCACAGCATAATGCCCCACGAGGCAAGTACGCAAATGAAATGACGAAAGTAATACAAACGCGTCATCTCTAAATCAGCGCAAGTTGTTTTGTCTAGCTCTAAAATATTAGAGAATTTTAACTAATAAAAGGCAAAATAACTAAATAAAAATACTAAATAAAAATATGGAAGCTGCCATATTCTATTGAATTTGAAAATTAGGAGCATGAACCAAAAAGCGGTTTTAAATAAAACATAAGGCATAAGATAATTTTTCAAATACATAATATAAAATTAATACCTTCGCCTCGTATTCAGAGTGCATTGGTGCATTACACACGACAAACAACATCGAGAAGCAGCTACTTATTTTCTAAATAATATTATATTTTTTTAGAAATTAGAATATTTACATTCATTGGACATCACACTGTACCTTCTTTGTTCTTCTGAATCGAAATTCAAAACAAAGGAAAGTTTTTAAAATGGTAACAGATATGCCTAACTAGTTAATTAAAGCCATTTTGGCATATGATTTATAATTATTTCAAGAAGAATGCCTTATTGTCTGCGTAGTGTAGCCTTTGGATCTAACCAACATTAGTTAATATTTACACTAAAGGACTTGAACAAGTCCGTAATTTCTTAAGACTTTTTCTTAATTTTTTTTTGCTTCAATTTTCTTAACAAAAACAAAAGCCTTTGTAGCCTGGTTCTAAAATCCTCAAATTTTCTTGACCTCAATCAATCTACGCTCAAATATTGTCAGCCAAGCTCATTCCGCCTAATTTTCCATTTTTTAAGATGAGGCAATTTGTACCGACTTAAATTGCAACTTCTTTGTAATCTTTAAAGATTTTTAAATTTTAAGTTTGGAAATCCAAAGCCTAAGAAGCTGCCGACTGCTCCTTAGGTTTTAGTTTCGTTCGAGATTTTTTCTTATAGATTTTTAAAGAGCGCTCATTCCTTGTGGCCATTACAAGGAATAAGTCTCTTTTTAAACAGAGCTTACGTTTAAGTACTTTTTTATACTGGATATAATCCTAAAGGTTCATGCACACCTTCAAATTCATTCATGTAAATGCAGAAGGTGAAAGCAAGGAGAAAGTGCCGAGCTTCACTCCCTGCTTTCACCTCTATTTGACACCAGAAAATTGGCTTTAGAAGTACCTACTTAATTTTAACATTATTTTCCTACGCAGAATCAAGGGGCTCAGCACTCGTGCCGATGGGGTGCTGAGTCCCTTGTCCATCTGCTATTTAGCCAAGTTTTCTCTATTTTCAACTTGAAGAGATTCAATAGCCCGCTTCAACAACATAATTGAGATCAAATTAGTGAGAATGAAAACTAATTGTTAGTTACCATCATATCTCAAATACAGGTAGGTAAGTTTTCGTGAAACAATTACTGAATCAGAATCATTTTGAAGCGAGGTCAAGGGTGAGTTCCCTAGTAGTTGCTGGGACATTCCGGTGGATTGAATTCAGCGAAGACGTTGAGTTCATAGAGAGATGCAAATACCATAAAGAAGACGTACCAGAGCATTAGAATTATGCCATATTTCTTGTCCAGTTTCCAGCCATTGTAGTGCGTGGCAATGAGGAGAAAGGCGACCGTAGATAGCAGCGACAGCGTAGAGTAAACTAACCCTGAAATTAAAAAAAAACAGAAGATTATTTAAAATAAAAATTGCTAAAAATACGAAACGTAAATTAGTTTGATATTTCCAAATCTTATGAAAGTTTGGATGAGGAGAAAGTACCGTCTGGATACTTCGTAAGTTAGTATTCGAAACGGAAGTACCTTTGCTGTAAACTCGAACGGATTCCCCTCGGTTAATGATGACTGTTGATAGAAACCAGGGCAAACCAAGGCAGACCAGAATATCAAAAACGTTGGATCCCACGGCGTTGGAGACGGCCATGTCACCCTGGCCTGAAAACGTAAAGAGTATTTAAGCGCTGGATTCTTATGATTTCAGCGCTCTCCGGGTGGCTAAGCGCTTCCAGCTTAAAGCTTTCTTACCGTCCTTCAATACTGCAAGCGAAGACAAAGCGTCAGGGACGCTGACTCCGGCTGCTACAAAAGTTAAGCCCATGACTGTATCTGGAATGCCCACGGTGAAGCCTAGGCAGGAATCAGAGGCAAACAAGATTTGAGACTTGGTTGAACCTCTAATGAAGCTTTCTGGAAGCCTTCCAGCTCACAACCCACTTCAAACGAAATACTTTGTTTCCAGCGACTCTTAATTAACTTTCACTTCCAGTCAAGGCTGGAATCAAGATTTGCCAGCGGCAACTTTACAACAAAGGCCTAAAGACTCTTTACGACCCAAAAATTCTATTGTATTTTTCAAAAAGCCTCAGATTCCATCTACTATTTGGAATTTTTGGCGTTGGAAATGGGCTTGATTAGGAAAAAAGTAGTAGTCGAGAATGAATACGAAAAAGCTGCACGACATCGCTTAAAGCTGGAGAGACTCACCGATGACAGTGATGGTCCAGATCATAACGTATGAGAAAATGGCGATCCAAATCATGGCGAGCGTGAAGGTGACGAGGTACCAAGTTCGCCACTTGTCCATGCGGCAGTCCGGCACGGTGTAGTAGAGGAGGTAAATAAGTGGAAGCGAAACGTGCCAGAGAAATTTCTTCCAGCGGCCTTCCAGCGGTGGCTCAAATTGAGATAAAATGGTCTCAGTGGGGCGTCCATGCACTTTGTTAGCACCTCCTCCAGGCCCTGGAATCAGTGAAGCGAAAATTCCATTAGTGTCAACACTACCCACGTCCACCTCCCAAAACGCTCCATCTTCGGAGGCTGGAGGAAGATGAGCCGAGAACGCTTCAATCGCTGATTGGAATTGAACTTTACGACGATTTCAAATAAGGAGTTATGAAATAAGGTATAAGTCATCAAGGGAAGTTCAACAATTCTATTCGTGTTTCGACAAAAAATATATTCTCATCAGTCCAATAGAACGGCAAAGAAAAATTCCCTGCAAAATTTTCTCCAAAATACAACAATACAAATCAGCGAAAAAGATTTCAACACTTCAAATGAGAAAATGAAGTGCACATAAAGTTGCCCAAACGAAAGTACACATGAACTTGTTTAAAAGAACATGAAAAATGTTTATAGAAAATCTATACTTTTCTGCACTCCAGATTCCTATAAAATGGAAAAGCTTATTTGTTGCCTACTAAAAAATTCTAAACTTTTTTCCTGCTTCCACCTTAGTAGTATTAGATTTATTCTCCAATAAAAGGAAACGACAGATTCTCATTTCGTTTGAAATTGAATTGGAGCCCACTTGTAACAGAATATATGCAAAGTCTGGAACAGTCTTATTTTTCTTCCGGAACCTATTGACAAGATTTCTGAGCTGCCAAGCAACGCCGATCTCTTTAGATCAAAAGCACTTTCTCCGAATGAAAGCAAACGCAAGCAGCTCCAAACTAATAAAAAAAAACGCTGAATAGACTATTCATGGAATTTTTTTTTTTACATGGAAATCAGTTTGACACAATTGACGCTTCAAATGACAGGGTTCACCCAAGCCTTGAGCGTTAATTTTCCAGGTAAAGTTCAAAGGAGGCCTTAATGAACTGCGTTTGCGTACCTGAATCAGCGATTTCATTTTGCCTTTCCGCTCCACCCTCAACCGAACCCTCGGTGCCGTCAACGGATTTGTAGCTAACGACCTGAGCATTTTGATTCTGGAGCTCCTTGTCCTCGGCAACGGCCACTTGCGGAACGTGTACTGGGAACGGAACAGGCAGCGAATGAGCCCATTGCTCCAGCAAATCATTGATGTACATCACGTAGCAGTAGACACCGTAGAGCAGGAGCAGAATAATTGATTCATACCTGCAGTACAAGAACAAGGATCATGCTCTTGTTTTCCAGTGGGAAACCTTTGGAGATCAAGCAATTTATCAGATTGTCATGCTACGGGACAGTCTACCAATCAATCGATCAACGTTATGAATTTCATTTGAAGCGCTTTTTTTGGCAACACTTCTTTGTAAAACGAAACAAACAAAAACGTCAGCATTTTTCAGAGTAGAGGCACATGATTTCCTGCAAATCGAACTATCGAGTTCTCAAACCTGATACGAGATGCGCATTTTTAGATTTGGCCATTTTCTCAGGAAATTGTACGTCATTTCTTTGCAGAAATTTCAGGGCCAACCATGAATTTCAAAATTTCAAAAATGAATTCCAAACTAACCAATCTATTGTCTCATCAGCGATGGTACAGAGGAGAGCCAGGATGCTGATCATGTAGAAGAAGCAGTCACGCACCAATGGCCACCAGTTGAGGTATAATACTTGCGTTGTCATGAGTCCGCACAGACTGATCACGAACATGATGTTGAATACGGCTGAGCCAATCACGCCCGACACACCAATGTCATCCTAGGAATTTTATACCACATTTTTAAAATGGTTTTTGGATACTCCAAGGGTCGAACGAAATATTGTTCAAAAATAGGCATTTTGTTAGAAATAATTTTTAATTAAGAATTAATTATTAAGTCGATTCATAAAAATCCAAGCAAATTTCAATTTTAGTAATACAATTTAATTGGCGATATTGGATAACCAAGCGCAATAATTTTAGAAAAATTTCCTAAATAATATTTCTTGTCATCTAGGAAATTTTTCTGCTCTCAACAGTAAAAGCGTTGAAACCTTAATTTTGCTTTCACTCAATCTTCCCATTCAGAAAACCTTCGAGTAACCTTTGGAACTGGAAAGTAAAATTCAATTAAGAAAATGAAGGAAATTCGCTACCTGAATCTTTTCTAATGAGCTCACTGGAAGCTCTTTTAGATTAAAATGTCGATAAAAGTAGTTTAATTAAAAGTGGAGAGAGAAAAAGAGAAAGTTCAGAACTTTTGTTTCTCTTTACCCTTTCCAAAGGTGAGGTGAAAGTTTTTAGCCTTCTCAAACGTATTAAAGTTGTTAATGTGTGTTTTTGTTAAATGTAAATCTTCATTCCCACTTTTTAATATTGTTTAAATAAGGACATCGGCATTCTGAATGCATTCGTGGAATGGCTTTTAACGTCCCTTACTGTCGTCGTTGAGCTCAAACCCTAATTAGGCTTTTTTTTTAGAAGTATTTTTTTACTGTTTTTTTTATATCGTTAAGCTTTGTTTTACTACTTTAGTTCTATAGTTCATTTTTCGCAAGTCTGCTGTCCTATCTTACCTAAAATTTGGGTTTCGTTTAAAAATGTTACGCTGGAGCATTATTGTGGAGATGGTGGTGAAAGGGAAGTGAAAGTTCCATTTGAATTCCAATCCTCTGTAGAATCTCCAGTTTCCCTAAGCTTTCTATCATCTAGCGAGAGCTTGTCAAAGTCTATTTGAGCAAAACTATTATCTAAAATCTCCTTTTTTCCATTTTAGGCTTTTTCCGCTTCCATTCTTTACCATGTCGCTGACCCTTTTGCTTTCGCTCCTTCAAGCGCTCAATTTTTCTTTCCAGAACCAAACCCTTCCAGGTCCAGATCCCCTGGAAACGAAAATAGCTTCAGCTCTACCCGCAGCGGTCAGGCGACAAAATCGAAAATGGAATCTTATCAAAAACGAAATCTATCGAATCCTTCCTTATACCATTTTCCCTTGCTCTCCTTCTGTTACTTCAAAGCTGCGTCCAATACTGTCAATGCAAGCCGACAAAAAGTGTCAAGTCCAATTTAAAATTACAATTATATTCTCGATCAATATTTTTCAATGTAAGCAGCAATGTTTTCATAAATAGATTTTGAAGCAGAAAAAATTAAAGGCGTCTTACATGGGCAACGAAAACACCAATGAGAGCGGTTGCTAGTTCTGGAGCTGATGATCCGGCGGCCATGAAAGTTGCTCCAGCCACATCCGGTGAGATTTTAAATACTACACGCAATAGGACGAAATTAAATTAGATTTTCCTGGAATCGGCTGTGCATGCCAAATGCGGATCATTTTCTTTCATTCTGTCCACGTACCGTCGCATAAGATCTCCAAAGACGGAACAAAGAACTCATCACAGATAATTGCAACAGCCAGGAACGTGTAGGCCGTGGCGGCGACGTAGAGCATAACACCGCCGTGAGCTCGAACTGTTTGTGGCATCCAAGGCTGTGGAAATTGCTCAATTGCTGGACGACGGCCGCCCGGTGGACAGTACATAGGGTCTTTCACTAGTCGAATAGTTTTTTTTATTTTTATTTTTTGAGTTTTTGGATTCAAGTGACATTTCAATTACCTGCTTCTTTTTTGGTAACATTTTCGTTTTCCGTTCTAGGTGTAGTCAGAAACGGAAGTTTGCTCTCTTCATCCACGGTCGTTCTCACCGTGGGTCCTGCTGCGCGACTCTCATTTTCCGTTTTCTGCGCATGTCCCGTGTTAGACTTGATGGCCGACAGGGCAATAACAATTACAATGATGACATAGAATGCTGGTCGTGACCTTTGCTTTCTTCGTGTCCGCCCTGGACCCATCTGTCGAGAGAGGTCAAAGTTTAATTCCTCGGCGAACTAAACAGCATCTGTTCAAATTCGCTGTTTTGAATCTGCCGAAGTGTCACTTCTACCTGTATGCACTCTCTCAAATCGAAATCAAGTCTACTAGCCGACTCATGATGGTTTTGACTTTTTCGTGGTCACTACTTTTTTTTTGTAATATCATTTCCGTGCTTAACCACAGCCAGAAAGTATAGACTTAATTAAGCACGCGAGGGAGGCGTAAATAGGTAATGAACCAGGTTGATGGATAACGCCATTTTTGCACTGGTTGGACTAGTTGACTGGCAAAACAAGCCCTTGGAGATCTCTCCAGGTGACGTAAAGGGCCCATGGGTGGGTACTTGGGTCGCCATGACTATTTGAAATGGCCGCCCTCTTCAGAATCGGAAGAAGCTTACGAACTGAGTTTCATTTGAAGTGCCACTCGGCAGAATTGCCCATAGTTTCCATAATGGCATACTTGAAGCCATACAAGAGGAAGATTTAATTTGCTTTTTATTCAGAAAACAAAGTTAGTTTTCCAGGCAGCAAGTGCCACGTGGAGGCTCTATTGAGCCATCTTGCTTAAAAATGGGATCGAAATCTAAAGGCAAACAGCCTAACGAGAAAGCAATCCTTGAAAAGTGTACATGAAACATGACTGTACATAATTTAAACGTAGATTGGAGAAATACGACAATTACACTTTAGACTTGGGGGCGTGGAGAGCTGACATTGTAAAATATTGTCTAACGACGCCAACCTTAAGGTGATGACTTCTAAATGGCAACCGACAAACATTTAAACAGAATTAAAATGAAGAAAAAAAAAACAGCGTAAAGGCGGTAAAATTTTCAGTAATATTTGAAATACACTGTTTCTTGTGAATACAAGAAACACACTGGAAATGATCAATTTCATGTAATTTCGCCACAGTTTGTACTGTGGAGCTTCTTTAGTGCATGCCTTGCTTTGATTTTTTTCATGAACATACCCCTTCCGTGTATCATCGTAAACATAAATACTTTAAACATGGAAATGTATATTTTTGAGAAAAATTTAAATGTTATTTTCATTAAAAGTACCCATTCAAATGACAGGAAATGATTCTGATTTGATAACTCCAAGTTTGTTATGCAAATAAGTAAGTAAAATAAACTGTCCAAATACTTTATGGAGTGATCACAATTATTAACGGCTGGGTAAAAGCTCATTCAGTTGTTATAAAGTGTTAGAAGCATTTTTAAATTCGCTACGAACGAAGGGCTTTGAAACGTTTTGAACTGCCAAGCTTACCATAATCTCATAATGCAACAGAATTTCAAGCCCCTTTTGCAATTTCTTTACCAGTGTATGAAGCCAATTTGGAATTGAAGGTGTACTCTGAAGCCTTTTCAAAATCCAAAAGCCGATTGGAAGTGTTACTATGAAATTCGGTTGAGCGCGCTTGACTGAGATTGGAGTGAGTCAGAATGGAGGGTGTACTTCCGCAAAAACTATTTCGATGTCGCTTGTCTTCAAGAACTTCCACAATTCAGCGACTCTCCCGGCTTCAACGTCGCCTGCCTTCAGGACCTTCCAGGATTCAGCGACTCGCCTGATTTCAATGTCGCTTCTTCTCCAGGAACTTCCAGAATTCAGCGACTCTCCTGGATCCTTCCTCTGTGCGAGTCAAGGGAGGGCGGCATAAGAGGCTTCTGGAAACTGTGTTAGTGACTCTAGAGGCTAGATAAAGAGAAGTAGAAAGTTGGAGACAAACGGGTCGATACATTTGGAAGGAAGAGCAGATATTCAGCTTTCACTTTTCCAGAAGCACTCCAGCGACTCCAGCATTATACTGCCAGCATCAGCCGGATGCAGAAGGAAGCGGAGAAAAATAGAAAGTAATGCAATTGAACCTAACCAGGCCAAAGGAAGTCAATTTAAGGAAGATAGGAAGCACAGGCAAAATTAGTTTAGCAAAAAACTAATTTCCCTTTGAATTCAATGATTCACTTAAAACATCACCTTTCAAATGACCAAAGCGGAAAACTGTCTTAATTGTTAGACGATTGACCTGAAAATAATTGCTACCTCTCTTCCAAAATGGTTAAGAAAATTTTACTCTAATTCTCTCCTCATTTTAAAGACCCAGGATTGACATGATTTCTAAAAAAAATAATTCCTTCTGAAGAAAGTGTTGAATTACCTAAATAATGTCTCGTTTGTGTCCGCTAAAAACATTTCGCCCCCGAGGAGCACGCCTCGTCAGCATTCAGAATTGTCAGAAATATTTCCTTTTGCAAATTCAAGTTTTGCATCACAAAAGTTCAAAGTTCAGTTGTGTAGTAGAATATTTTAGTGCATTGTTTAAAATTTCATAGCGGAAGCGATGCCCAACGAATAGGCATTTTTTTTTAGTTTTCAGAACAATCACAAGAGTTTATTAGCTAAACGATAGTTTTTGCTTGCAACGAGGATCACTACTTTCTGCTTTAATTTCTAGCACTGAACCTGGATAAATGCGGGGTAAAGCAAAGGACGTTTCGTTTTGAATTGCTCTCCAGGGTTTCTCTCTTAAGAAGGCGTTCTAATTTTCTCCAGATTTTCCCAGTTTTTGGCAACGTTCCAGGAGAGTTCTAAGGCTGAATGCAATTCCTGGATAGAACTGCCCCATAAGCCCAAGTGGTGGAGAGACTGTAGCCGAGGCTGGTGGTGGCAACGACCAGAATCCGCCAAGTAGTTACTTAATCTTTCTAACCGACTGCCTTAAATTCTGGAAGATCCAATCGATAGGGAACATGCGCCAATTTTCCCCTCATCTCATGTTACAAATCGATCAAGCTTTCATGGAAGAGCGACATTGGGGGAGCCCTACCTTAAGGGACGGCTCGAAATTCAGGAGTCACGAAGTCTTCATCCATCTTTTTCCCTTTGTGGGAGAAAGTGGAAATTGTTACCTCTGTTTGTAAATGACAAACAAAGTAGGGAATCCACCAACTACACGCCCTTTCCCTATCTTCCACACTTCTTGCAACTTAGAACGGGATCTTTAGGAGTGAGAAAGGGGGAAGGCCGTGGAGAAAGCAGAGAAAGTGGAATTATGACAAAGTGGAACAAAAAAAAAGCGACGAATAGGGTTTTTGGTCCATTTTAGTCTTTGGCTCTCTGCCAAATTTTGATCCACTTTAACTTGACGCTACAAACCTTCCCTCTAACAACTCCATCCATCTAACAATCACTGGATGCAATGGCTCCGGAAGATGAATCACATTTTCGCCATTCATGCATTTCCATTTCATCGATCAAGGCCTCTTTCTAAAATCACACTTTCAGAGAAATTGGAACAAAATGGAACAAAATCAAGAGGAAAGAAAGTGTTACAATTGAGGAAACTTTGAAGAGGTCTGAGACAGCGTTTACTAGCCTTGAAGTCTTGAAAGACATATGTTTGCTACTTGAGCGAACATTAGAGCAATTGATTTTTTTTCTTATGAAAGGTTCAATTGACAAAAATAAAAGTGATTAAATTGTCATTAAGTGCTCGTATTCTATATGCAGAATCAGGAGCTTGCGTAGGGATTGGAAGATGGATGAGAGGAAAAGAGAAAGCGCTGCGTAGGAGAAAGTGAGAGATCAAACATGGATGGATTGTGGGAAAGGGTGGTAGATAATTTAGGGAATGCCCATTTCATTAACCTGAGTGCTACTTTCACCATCAATAAAAATTAATCAGACTCCATCGACACACCACCCTTCCTTGGCTTTGTGGGAAGAAAGCCTGTGGTTGTGCTGGAGAAAGTAATAGGACGAAAGAGAAAGGAAGAAAGTATCAATTTAAGACAACTCAATTCTGTGACTCCCTAGAGGATAATCTCTTGCCTCCTAGGCCAATCCGTGCTTTCTCCAGCAACCTCGCCTCACTTAATACAACTAATTCAGCCAAGCCTCATAACCTATTTATACTGAATTAGCCAATTAACAAGGCGGATCAACGACTTTCTTTTTGTCATTGGCCAATTAATTTTTATCACGTAAATGTTATGAAGCTCAGGAAGATGCTTCAAGGAAACGCTGGGGCGGGTCAATTTACAAAGTCGAAACCTTTTGAAATTTTCGAGCACAAGAGACTTGCTTCTGAAAATCTGTAAACTGTATAAAATCCAGTTTTTATTCTTACACAAATATTTCAAATCATCATTAACGCTATGAATTCTTTGCAATTTGGCTTGACAAATTGTTGACGAAGTTTTAGCGTCTCAGAACAGAACGATTCACGTTATAATTGTTCGTAATAAAACCAAGTCTTCCAATAGTAAATATTGCCTAATAATGGTATAATAGTAATAAAGTGTGGCATTTGCTTTAGATTTTTTCAATACTGTTTAACACGATTTTTTTTGTCTAAAATTGTTAAATTACATTGTTTTAAATAAAACTTAAGTGAGTGAGTAGCCATTGCCCCGTTTTGTTTCGTGTTCACATTGCAATAAAAAAGGGAATGTTAAGAATACTCTTTGTTTTGTTCTACTTTCGTATTATGAGATTCATCTAATAATCTATTTATCTTGTTAAATTTAGTAATTGCAATGTCCTTCATTTAAAAACTGGTGAAGGATTAATATTATTATAATATTATACTCCAATCAAGCTGGAATACAAAATCAGTAACTTCGTGACCAATAGTGCAAATATTTTTTGGATTTTTCTGAATAATTTTAATCCGTAATGTAATAAAAGTTTCACTGTTTACATTATTCCCAAAGGGAAGGATCCAGCTGTAAACCGGAAATCTGGCATTCCCTCCTGCAGTGTTTGAGGTCGGTAACTAACCCAATAAGTTCTTCAATTTCCTACCATCGCAAATAATGCATCTCCAAAACTGTACTTTGATGTGGAAAACTAAGTTAATATAATTGGTAAATGTGCTTTTAGTTCTTCCCTTTCAGAATGCCTCCACAAGGACTTATATCAAATTATTCTGCGACCTAATTCAATTCCACCAGCGGGTTACCTTTCTCCACAAAAGACTTCACTCGCAAAAGTGATTTTTATGTTCAAAACTAAAAATAGCCCAATTACTAATTTGTTCTTACCTCTTCCGCTAATTGCTTCCTTCTTGCGGAGTAAGGGCCCTTCCTAGGGAGATCCTGACGCCAGGAGCCATGACCCCCGCTCGACCTCACCCCTCCCTGTGGGTAACCTTCACAGGCACGGTGCCCTGCACGGGTCGAATAGAAGAACGAATCCGACGAGAATGAGCCTGATAATTAAAACTTAATTGCCCTAAACTTAAATGCAACCTCAGCTCTGTCCAAATCTGGAGGTAAGGGCCTTTATAACTTTCTTTTGGTTAAAAGCAGACAAAGTGTCCCTTCCCTGGGGAAAGAGAGCCCTTAAGCTTCCTGTTGGCTAATAATAAGTACTAATAAGGAAGTCGGTAGATCTAATGATAAATATTGTAGGTAGCTGTCCGACCCGTGCAGGCCTAGCCTCCTGCTCCGATTCTTCCTGCCTCCTAAACTGATCCCAAGGAACTGGAGAAAGCACTTCCAAACCAACACCGTACTTTCTCCACCAAACCAACCAAAATTTCTTTCTGAAAAGTGAGGAAACGAGGCGGGCCCTACGACTTCTGTATATCCCAAAACCCTGATGTAAGCATCAAGGGACCCTTACGGAGAAAGGCTGGAGAAAGTTCCATGCATTGATTCCTCCTGCCCGCACAAACTTTCTCCCCCTGCGGAAAAAGGGCTTTCAAAGGGCATTAAATACTGGAGAGCTCCTAGGCACCTTCACCATGCAAAGTTCTGGATGTTCCAATGAAAGGACACACAGGAAGTTATATGCTCTTTTCTGGCTTTCCATTATGTGTTATACGAGAAAAAAGAATTTATGACTCAAAGTTTTGGGGGCGTAAAGAAGTTTCTTTGAAATATGAAGAAGGGAATGTGAGATGAGTTTGAATTATGTCAAATTAAAAAAGATGCTGACGGAAAGCGGCTCCTCGGATTTTCTGAAAGTACAATGGCGTCATTTTCATTTTCTATTGAACAAGGGCTTAGGGACGAAGAATGAAGATGAGTTGTGCGTCTGCTCTTAAAATATTCGATTTCTAGAACTGTTTGATACAGGGAATAATATTCAGCGTCTATTTACAGAAGGCAACTTTATGAGAAAGGGAAAGTCCGCAGGAGGATGCGAAGAGTTGATCACAAATTCTGTATAAGTGACTTGGAGGCACTCCTCCGCAGCCCACGTAAAATCTCCTCCTTTACTTCCTACCTTTGAAATTCTGTCATGATATGAAAATCAAAGATTAGGAAACACTTCAAAACACATTTAGATAGTTGGCATTGGAAAATTACGTTTTGGCATTATTTGAGTTGCAACGTTTTCAAACGCTTGAACTAATTGAATTTCAGGAGAAATAGGAGAATTATAAAATGCCGAAAAGACCCTTAACGAACCTGATCTCTCGAAAGAAAGCGCGTGCAAACGTTAGGTTGTAACAGGCTTCGATTTAAAATAGGAATAGAATTAATTTCCAGCGTCTTGCCTTTCAGGACGGAAACTGACTGCTATATAAACGAATGAAGCAAGGAAATGAGCAGGAAATGACGCATACATTGTTAGAGTTGAAAGGCTTCTTTCCGAAGTCCAAGTCCTCCTATAAGCTCATTAGTCTAAGAGTTCTAAAGAAACAAATCTGCTTTGACAGATGATGCAGTCTTTGAGTCTGAATTAACAAGATGGAATTTATTCCGTAAAATACGCAAATAAAAATATTCCGGATTGGAATCATATACTGTGAAAATAACTCAGGGATGTATAACCATTGTTGAACATTCAAACTTCAATCTCGGACAAACTCAGAACTTGACACCTTTTAGTCTTCTGCCCATCCGTCATCATCAGAGAGAAAGCGACGTTTCTTAGCAGTGTTCATGTAGGGACGATAGGCCCATTCTACGTCAGCAGCTGCTGCATTCTCTAATGTCCCCAACTTTATTTCATAAACTAAAAATAAAAGAAATAATGATATTGTTTTTTAGTTTTATGCGGAAAGAAAAGTACTAATTCAAAAAGGTTTTACGTTTTAACTGAAATCTTGGGCCAAGTTCGCTTAGCTCGATATTTCTTCCAGCATCAGCTTTCTTGTACACATGATGTCGGACTGTAATATAGTCTTCGTGATTAGCGAACGTGACCACCCGCTTGCTTTCTGGCTTTGGAACAGGGTATAAATACTTGAGTATGTTCTGAACCTGTGGAGCATTAAAATTAAAATCTTATCAAACATGACCATACATGGTTTTGTCCTGGAGGACAGAGGAAATATTCCAACAAATTATGAGTAAATACTAGTCGTCCTCCTTACTCTTAGTCCTAAAGGAGACTTGAAATTGTGAAAAATCAGGTGTGGATATTGCTGAGGAGCATTGCCGAGTCCGGCGATGTCATGTCGCATTACAGTGCCAGAGATGGTAAAATACGCTGTGGGTCCGTAAGGCAAATGCGAAATAATAAGACCATCCGGTTCCCCACGGTGCTCTTGCACCAAGATCAAATCTGTAACGCTGTTGGCTCTACAGGCATCGAGCAACTGCTTCAATTCGTAACCTCCACGGTTAATACGTTGACAGTTTGGTATAAGAAGCCGCAGTTCCTGGAGAAATATTCCAAATATAAGATACATAAAATCCCACAGTGGAATTGGAAACTCCTATTTATTACATACTTTTGTAAACATTTTGAGCCTGGCAGATGGATCCCTTGAGGTTGTTAAAACTACTTTTGGATCCTCTACCCCAGCGAGTCGGTATTCATCGTCTTGGCTGGATATTCCAGTTCCGCCACTCTAAACAAGCAATGTATATTTGAGTTTTCTGTAACCAAATTAATAACACATTAAGTTTATGCTTATTTTATTATGAGTTCACTTGATCTCCTAGCATTGCCGCTAGAGCGGGCGATTCGTCGTCCCATTTTAAAGATTTCTGAAGACTCAGAGCGCTCTTCTTTAAATCCGAATCAATGTGCTTGTTTTCTAGAAGTACAAGCTAATATTATAATTACACTTTACAATCAACGCATTTTTTATCTTACTAAACGCATCCGATCATATGCATTGTTTTCGCACAGTAAAAAAAACTAAAACCAATGGGTGACTAACCGTCCAACGCCTGGCGCAGACGACCTTTCTTTTCCTGAATTGATTTGTTCCTTTCTTCGATTCCTTTTCGGTAAACGTACTCTCTCCGTAAACGCGCTTGCCTTCTCAACTGTGACAAACAATAAGCCATTAGCGTTTCATGATTTAAAAATAGATTCATGTACTTCAACCTCTTGAGCATACTCTTACCATGGTAAGATTATTTTTTAGGACTTCGACTTAGGATGAATGACGAGACGAGACGAAGACAATAAGTCGCGACGCTTTCTCGATTACCAACCAAAACTTGATGGTTAAATACACTCTCTAACAAACCGAGCAGTTTAACTACAAGTCTAGCAACGAATGGGACTTAAAATAAGTAGAAACTTAATTGACAACTATATAAAATATAAATTATTAAGTTAACTTGATTCGATTAGTATTAGTACGTAGTAAAGAACTCAACAACCGATGTTTAGAAAAGTTGAAATGATTAGGGGAGAAATCTAAGCGAACACATGGCACTTTATGCAAATTATTATTTTAAATTACCGCCTTCTTTTTCTGTCTCACACTCGACGATATGTTCACAAATATATCGCAAAACAATTAAATTATTTATAAACAATTACTTTTTTTTTTAGAATAAAGTAGACTAAAAAATTGTAAATTAATTTCATTTCAACTTTTAAGCAATCTTTTTTGAATGAAGTCTACTGGATAACGGCACGTATATTGGCGGGGCTGTTATGATACCTTAAGCTATTTTTGAAACAAGAATTGAAACAGTTAACTACGCTTATTTAAAAGTTACTTCAAAACTCAATATGGGACATTATTAAAATTCAATAATATTATGATATAAACATGGCTAACGCTGCAAATGAATAAATAAATGAAAGATGATATGCGTTTTACGAAAGTTTTTATTCAACTTAAGAAAAAAAAGAGAGGAGAGTGTTTTTTTTTTCGTAATTTGTTGACATTTTTTTCTATTTTCTATTTTAGCTGACATGTCGTCGGTCGTTGTCGATTAGTACAAAACATGCCCATGATCTCGTAAGTTAAATTATACACAGTGCATTATTCTCTGTTCCCTTAATTACTAACTAACTAATCTTAGAGAGTTAGATTCGAAAGTCTTTTGTATTGTAATATTATTATTTTTAAACAGGTAAAGTGAAGATGGAGGAGAGGTGTTAAGCAGGACAACCAAGAACGTACATTATTTTAGATTTATGTTTACATGCAATAATTACACTACACAGTACAAAAATCCATACTAAAACATAAAACCTGACTTAGGAATGATACAATTAAACTGAGGAGACACTTAAATACAAACATTGCTTCCAATTATGTGCTTTCGCAGACCGATAAGTTTAATTCAATGATTAATCTTAAACCAATTCACAACTTAAATTAAGCACAATTTTGTTATCATTTTCCATTTGCATTAAACAATACCAAAGTGAAAAGAGTCAGTTTCCCCTCTTCCATGTGAATTAAATAGGTTTGTACGCAAAACTAACCCGTTGAAGGAACGCTGTTCTAAATACGACTGCTTCTAAACACAAAATCTTGCTACAAAGACCCTTGTTTTAATGAAAATTGACAGAAATACAAGTGTAGGTCTTTTTTTTGAAGTGATAATGCTAAAAGGTTAGGAACACCGAGGTTCATTTTAATTGCCCCAGTTTGTTTAAAATAAATGAAGTTACAAAAATGAGGACATTTGTAACTTCTGGCCTAGCATAAAAATGAGCCTTGCGATTAACTATCTTACATAAATCAACTTTCATTTGTTTGTTTTTAATCAACATCACAAATCCAAAATCTATACACCAGAAAATGAAAACGATTTTCGTTTCAGTCCATGAAGGAAGGATAGAATTAAGTGTAAGAAAGTTTCTTTTTCAAAATTAACCACTCCTTCCTCCTAGTCGAAACTAAATGTAATTCAAGCTCCAATTTTGCACACTAATTGCAAACTTTTTAGTATATTACAAACCAAAATCGGCCAATGCAAATCCTGAGATCTGTTTATACAATTTTTTTTCAATATTGTTTCTCGACTCCTTTTTTAAACCTTCAACTTTCGCTATAAGTAATTAAAACCCTGGTCAGACTGGCATGCCTAATCGCTTCACTTAATTAGCTCATACTCGATGCTCTTGGGTTAGAAGGGGTATAGGAGCTCGACGGTAAACTTGTATTTCAAACCAAATATGGTCACTTATCCTCCATCGTACCACAAAAAGTTTCTGCAGCTACTTTCTAATAGTTGTTTGCAAATCTAAAAAGTCTTACTATTTTATGTTCTAGATTGATGCCCTCTCCTCAAAACTTGATCATTTAGTTATTTATAATACAAACTTCTACAAATTTACCAGCAAATGCGTAGAATCCACTTTTGTAAAAATCTAAATCACATCTCAGAATTTCTAGATATTGTGTAATATTTTTGCCTATTGCCTATTTAGAAATCTAAATGCTCTATTCAAACTTGAAGCATTTTTTGATAATTTTTGTTAAATCCACAATCAAACGAGTATGGCTACCTCAATTCTAATTCCTACTGGCTTTTAATTTTGATTTAATTGTTCAAACCCACTTCCGGCGTTGGTAATCTGGTTGGCATAACCCTTACAAAAGCAGGGTTCAAATGGTAAATTGACGACTTGTTTGTCAATTTAAGAATCTAATAGGAAACCTGCAAAACATTGACCTTTCAATTTTGGACGGTCATAGGTCATATTTAAATTTAGAGATCTCTATTTAACCAGTTTCACACCAAACCATTCGGTATCGATCGATGGAATACAATCTTCTGGCAATTGATACCAAATACTTCATTATTTACACCCTTGGTTTCCCGATTGCTACTTGTCTTCCCAAGTTGAAACAAAAACGAATTAGAAAACGTTCACATTATTTGACACGTTAGTTGTAATATTTTGACCCAAATATCCCTGAAACTTCACATAACACTGTATCCTAGCGGCCTTAACTTATGCCTAATTTAACACATATCCTGTACACAAAGAGAGTACAAAAGTTTGAAAGGTGCTGAATTCGAAGTGACGAAGATGGCTTATTCATGTAGTCAGTAATGCGTTGTCGCTGGTGTTGCTTATTTTGTAGTGGACGCGTTTAAGGCTAAATGTCATTCCCATTGATGAGGTGAAGGTGGTAACTCCGAAGGATGTGCCACTGTTGAGCTGTAAAAATAAATGAATAAAATAAGTCAAGTTCACTTCAAACATTGTTTTACAACAGATTTTTAACAAAGTACATAATTTTAAAATAGCAAAAGCCACATATCTTTAATACAATTAACATCTACCAAAGATTAGGAAGTTCTGAGTTGCAGATTTGCCAACGGCCAAGCCAAGTACTATAATTGTACAATTATAAAAAGGGAAATCACATCCTTGCAAAATCTAGCTGTGATTATGAAACGTCACCATTTCAACTTTTAATGAAAATGAAGTTAAAGAGGCAAAGAGAAAACTTTTCTGAAGAGTGAAGACATTGCAAATGACAACGTTTCCTATATTTTGCCACTGTGTCCCAGGAGGCATGGCTAATTTAGTCAGATACCTGAACATGATCAAAATTGCTAAAAGTTTAGAACGTTGGGGCCTAGAAATGGTGAAACATGGAATGAGCTTAAGTCTGTTATAAAATGTACCCCAACACCATTGCTTTTGATTTACTCGACTTCAGAGCCGAAGCCTTTGACCGAATTCGATTTATACAAAGAAAGAGCAGGTCCCAGAGAAAAGCCTCCAGAATCCAGAAACTTTGTTCGAAATTTTCCTTGACGTCAGCCAAAATCTAGGGAAAGTCCTCTTCAGCTTCAGCTCCATTTTCAGTTTCCAAAATCATACTCAAACTTTCTCCTCTCAGATGACTTCCAAAGAAGATGCCATGCCATAAATCTACCTCAAATATGCACTCTCCGAGTTATGAAAATTCAGCTATTAGGGAACAGCAGAATTGCGATGAATAAAAATACCCTAGGGTCATACGTTGTTCCCATTCCCAAATCAAAATTTAGACAAATTCCTTAAATAATATTTAATGGTAAATTTAATTGAACACGAATGAAATATTCATCATTTATGAAGATATTTGCCTGACTCCAATTACGCGAGATACTAGACTCAAATAAGAATGATTCCTGCTAACTTCGTGTATCCGCAACAATTAAACCATTTCAATTAAAACTCTTGTCTACTCGGGGCAGTCTGCTGAATTGTGACTTAGCCTTAATTAGTACAGTTTGTTGCAATTTGTGTTTACTCACCTCGTAAAACTCTTAAAAGCGGCCGAATGAGGATTAATGCAGAGAGGAGTTCTATTGTTCTGGGCATGGTCCGAGACGAGGCGATAGAGCTCTTCTTTGACCTGGATCAGTGACATAATCTTTCGTTCCCACCGATCATCAAATGCATGATCGGCACAGGGCTCGAGGTCAGGGGCATAAATTCGAATTCCAGCAGAAGAAGTACGACAGCAGCGACACATGCACGAGTGGAATCGAAGGCGACCTTCGTCGATATAAGGATGATTCAGTGCGTCCTCTACATTTACTCTCTTCGCCTATGACCACAAAATTTAAAATAATTGATTATTCCTTTATTTCTTCATCATACATATCGTTTTATCCTTGAGGATGTTGTTATTTTTGCCCAGAAAATTAACATGCATTATTGAGCGTTCAATAGTTTGCAAACAGATATTTCTAGATATAAAACACCTGCAAAGGTTGAAATTTCTGGAAAACCGATTATTGGTTCAAATGTGCCCAACCGGAAAAGAAGAAAGGAGCAAATGACGGAAATAAATACAATTTCTCGATTCTTGAGCGTAAAGGGATGATAATATTACCACCACCGGATGGGAAACTGTGAGGAATAAAAGGTGTGGTGTACATTCAATCAGTAACATGAAATCGGAAGTCATGAAGCAGGGTTCATTTCCGCACAGCTTTTCTTTCTTGGCAAAAATAACAACATTACGTCACTTCCCCACAATCTTTTTGGCAGATTTCACCTTTATGTCAAAATAACACCCACGATTTTCCTAAGGTACTTAAATATCCTTTCTAAATTCATCACCAAATCAATGGTTTCCTATCGCGTCAATTCCTATTCTTACCGGATCAAAGACGAGCATCTGACAGAGGAGATGGACCGCTTCGGGAGAGGCCTGTGGGGACAAGGTATAGAGGGCTGCCAAAGTAGGGGCCTTATGTGGCTTCTTGAGCATATGGGCTCGAGCTCCTGAACAAGCAGACCGAATGTCATCTGGCTTTGGTGTCCCCAACAGATCAGATATCATGTCCAACTGAAAAGGCACACAAAGTTAGGAATAATAATTTAGAGTAAGGACCATAGTTACCCATCATCCCTTTAACTCAAATAAAACAACCCCCTCCTCACAACGGAAAATAAACTTTTTTAATATTATTTCCAACACCCCATCATCAATTCATTCTCTCAAACCATTCCTCCCCCATCCAAGTCCCCTCTCCATTAAATTGGAGCCGTTCACCATTATTGGAAATTTTTCTTTGAGAGGACAGGAAACGTGGCATGACCCTAAAATAGAATAATTTCCGAAGAGATGCAACCCTGTTGTTGGCTGAGGAGATCCCTTCGCTAGGGAAAGGGAAGCCACCATTTGTGAGAAACGTTAGATTAGGGATTACTAAAGGGTCTCTTCCAAAACCTGGAACTAGTAGCTAAGCCTTGTGCAGAGGAAAGAATCGAGGCACTTGACAAAGTTGGCAAAGCAAGTTGTTAACCCCAGTAAGGGCCCATGGCCTTCGCCTTCCTGCAGCTCCCTTTTCCATATCTTTCGTCCATTCATCAGCCACATTCAAGCAAGATGTTTCCCACACTAAATACTGTGTCTCATTTCCGCCATCCTCCGGAGAATCAAAACAGATTTAAATAAGGCAGGAAATGCTGGAAGAGAAACCGTTTCTCAAAGGATTAAATAAACATAGCCTACAAGGGTCTAGAAGCCCTTGATGCCTGTATCCTGCCTGGCATCGACTCGATTATTCACAATTTCTTGTTCCGAATTCCCACAAAACTGGTTAAGTTCATGGAAATTACATTTTTAGTTTTAAAAATTCGAAAGGGGTTTTGAATATCCTATTGCTATGATCAATCTGAGCTCTACACTTGAAATCTAGAGAAAATAAAATTTTTGAAAAAAAAAGCAAGTGGAAGATAAGATAAGGCTGAACTGGCGGGGAAGTAAGTATAGTTTCTCAAACGAATTACTTTGGTTAAATTAATTATGCGTGAGAAATGATTTTCCAATGCCTTTCTCTCTCTCTCATGCCTAATCAGGAAGGCAGGAGGAATTCTTCCGGAGAAAGTGGCTCGTCTTGCACAAGGGAGAAAGTTGGGGAAGAAAACGGTGGAAAGTTAGAAAACATTTCAGAGAAACCACTGCAGAGGGGCTTTCTCTGAGCAAAGCGTTGTCGTCAGCAGTCATGCCGCTGCTGCGGATTAAACGAAAAAAAAATTAGCTGGAAGAAGAGACCTGTCGCCCGCCGCCTTGGGTACGTGTGTTGTTTCCTGACATAAAACCTCTCAAACTCCCTCTGCCACGTGCCCTCCATCATCCCCAACCGTTAACAAAGGGAAGAGTTAAATAAAATTTGGAAATAAATTTTCAACGAAACAAAGGGTATTTTAAAAAAAATCAATTTTATTATCCCCCGCTCTTCTTGAATCTGCATCTGTTCAAAAAATAAAATCCTCTCTCAATCCCAATTACACACCGTCCATCTCGATCAATCAATATAAATGAAGGGATAAGGGATAGCATAGCGTTTACGACACATGCTATGGTTTTCTCTTTCTAGCCAGCCTCAGGGACAGATGTGGATACTTTTTTTTTCCTCTAAACACTTAGCAACAAAATTGTGGCATAAGAACCGAAACTTTAATTTTCCCTTCAAGGAAATTCTAATCGAAATTGGAAATTCATTTAATTGAAATAACATTTAATGAATACCGACTGGAAGCAGCCCTCGTAATCATACTTTCAAGATCAAGTTAATAATTTGGGATCGGAGTTGCCCGAGAGGTTAGAGCATCAGTCTCTCTCCCCTAGGTGCCCGAGATCGAATCTTACCAAAGGCATACATTTATGTGTGCC
>VYYI01000157.1:0-44841 GCA_021029175.1 Bilobella aurantiaca | reverse complement strand
ATATATTTATATTCCATTCACAATAGTAATCATAGTTATTTCTATGCTTTACTGGCGTTGGAAGGATGTACGTGCGAGCATGGTTAAGGATTGCACTTCACAACTACATATGCACTACGATCTCCATTCTTGCTTCCTCATCCAGCTTTCATTATTGGGTATTTGGATAAATTCGCTCCACAAACTAGAAATTGGTACTAGGTTTTATGCATTGCTTAAAATATGCCACTCCAGATCGACATATTTTAGCTACTAGGCAACAAAGAAAGGTTTTGGTTATTTATATGATTTAATTAAAACTTCAAAAAATATAATTCATTATAAAAAAGCGCAAATTTTAAACAGAAGATAAAGGTAAAATGCATCTATGTTAATAGATTGTAACCCCAATATTTTGCAGTATAATTTGCGCAATGATATATTTCAGTTGGTTAAGTAAATAAGTCTATTTGTTTCGCTGAATGCATATTTGTGAGTATAAACTATTTCATTTATTTATATTACAATGTGTGTGAGTAGCTTTACCGGAATTTCCAGTACGGCATTTAATTATAATTCAGTGTAGAAATTGATAGTAATGTAATTTAGTGGTTTAGTAACGCCAAACTGCCAAACATACTCAACAGCCTAAAAGCAAAAGTGAACACAACTAAAGTTGAAGCAGGCCTCTGTACTTAAGCGTCGAATTTCTATCTTGTAGATCATGATCATAATGCAAATACGATAATGCAAACGTTACATTATTGGGCACATCTAAATGCCATTCTAGGAGCACTGGTTCAATAGTTTTTATGATATTTCCCAATTTATCAAATAGTATTGTTTGATGCATTTCTAAAAATTATTGGTCAAATAAACTAAATAACTAAATAGAGTTTGATTTAAAAACACTATTGTACGACCAAAGCCGCTTTGTTTTGTCAGGGTCAGTCGGTGACCTCCACTACCTAGTTCACAACTAAAACAGAAGAATGACAAATCGTGGACATAAAAGTCTCTGGGCCAAGGCTTGGTTTATTAAACCCACAAATCTAACGTGACAATTATCTTCATGCCCTTAAGGGGGTAAAACTAAAGCTAAGGACGACGAAGGCAATGATGACGAAGAGATTCGCACAGCGTTAGAACGCTGATCCCGGCTCGTGACTTGTCCGTAGCTTTCTCATAATTATTGCAAATGATTCTATGCAAATGAGTGTAGTCTTCAGAATTATTTCGACAATATTTGGAAACCTATCGGGTAATTTCCATATCCTCTGTCTGTGTAGCCTTGTCACAAAAATCCGAACGTGCACAATTAGAGGAAAGGTAGTTCTTTAAAAGGTAATTAGAAGAAAATAAATACAGTGTTTTCCAGCAGCACCTGCAAAGTCGATAAATGAACAATTCGTTTAAATTCAAAACCATGTTGGGAAATTGGTGGTGTTATTTTGCAACGGCTAAAATTTTATTGGTTTAGCCAATTTCGACACCTTTTAATGTGTTAAATATCCATTCATGATTTTCATATCTTAGCAAGCTCGCTATGGAATTTGTATTTTACTGTACAGGTGCTACTGGGTCGCGCGGTAGAATAGACTTGGTCACCTACGAAGCCACTGTGCACTCATTTGTTGATTCCCATTTTTCAAAATTTCGAACATCCAGCGTAATGAAATTTTTCTTTAAGGTATTTGCCATCTCATAAATAGTTATAATTCAGCCAACAACTGCAAGGCAAGTAAGGTCAAGCCATATTTGAAGTTCTACAAAGCATTCTATACATGAAGACTAATCTCGAAGGTTTAAGAAGCAATTAGTAATTTTTCCCAAACACTACTCTACTTTTTTGGTGTTTTGCCACGAATTGCTAATGTGGAAGAAATGCTTGACGGCAGAACTGGCATCTTTTGGAAATTTTTTTAAACACAAAAAAACTAGGTAAGAACCTATTGCTTTATTTAACAAGATGGAACTATTCCAAACAATTTGTTCATCTAACTTTTTTCAATCCTTTGACCCAGATTATTGTCCATGGTAATTGCATTTCTATCACTGAAATTTGAGTCCATTACAGTTTTCTGTACACCAAGATACTGTCCATAAATTTAAATTTAAGAAGACATTGTTCAAATTTTACTGGAATTATTTCGTGTTTTTTTTAATCCAATCAACATAGTACGTCTTGAGAGAAACACGTTCCTTGTACAAACATATTGACCCACAGCACTTATTAAATTGTATAATAAGTATATATAATATTACTACTGACCAAAGCTCTATGCGGGTCAAAATCTTAACATTGTAATTTAGACATTATTATTATATTAATTTAATCAGGTTTCTAATGTGAAAAACAGAGAGCTCGTCGAAAACAAGCTCTGTCATCAATAGTGCTGACGACGCTGGTATTGCTTACTCGCAAAATTTTTTTCCCCTACCTGAAAATCTTCCAAAATACCACACCCGTAGTGTGGGAGCGGGTAGTGAATAGCAGGGAGATTTTACATAAAACTTTTTTATTACAACAAATAGGTTTCACTCCCCTTATTTGCTTCGAGTTGGCAAGCTAGCGCTACCATTAAGGCTTATATTTTTAAAAGTTAACACTCGATTGCTATAGAAATTAGTATACGGCAATGGACGGCTTATTCTTGCTGACCTATTTACTACGATTTCTAGTGCTACTAGAAGTGTGTGGGTCAAACGTACTGGTAAGAAATGCAGTTGTCGACGTTGCTAGAAGCTATGGATACGAGGAGATTAAGGAGGATCCATTTGTAAGTCATATTTTACAATTCTTTTTCATCATATGGCTATGAAGGGAACTACATTACTACTGAACTACTAAATTCAATTCCACTTAACTTTCCTACATAGTTAAGAAATACTCGGAATGTTTGATTTGGATAAATAACAAGTCTAGGCTAGCTTGAATTAAGTAGTTTTTAAGAGATGTTGTTGTCTTTCACCTTTTGAAAACAAAAGTACTTCACGCTTTTAACGTTGAACCCTTTTGTTTGGCTCTTTCTGTAAAAATAAATACGAGTTATAATTCGAGTTACATCTTAATGTGGTACACTGTGCACACAAGAGCCTACAAAACTTCGATTAAAGAGAATAGCAGGATATAATAGTTTCGGAGCGCTATGGGAGCAATTTCCTTTGATTTTAATTACTCGGATTTTTTTCAAAACAGTTTTCTTTAGTTCTTCATTTTACTAAAAACTACTCTCATTTTTCTCATTTTTGCGAACAGAAAAATATTTACATAAAATAATCCATGAAATAGGCCAATGCTGTGCTCCAAGAATTATTAGCTCAGAAGAAGAAGAACGATTCGGCAAAAACCGATATGCAAATAAACCCGGTTTTAGGATTGGGGATTTTCCATTTGCCTAGATGCCTCATAACTAAAAACGCCGTGAGCCATATCAAGGAATATGAGAACGACATAGAAATGGTAAGGCTGATTACGTTCGAATCCGTAATATTGACTGCAGCATCAATACCGACATCTATGAGAGTTAAACCAATTGTTGCCACTTTCTACGATGAGGATTGTCCCGTCAGCCAATGACGGCTAGTTTACCAAATAAATAAATATTTTGTCTGTATATTAATTAAATCCTCCTATTTTATAAGTTCAACATTTTTTAAATCCCTTTCTAAGAATTAGAGAATTAGTTCTCTAAACTCTTGTACTATGTGGACTTGTTCACCGTAGCAATTTTTTTATTTTTATTTGTAGCAATTGCACCCCAAAATTACTCACACCATGCTGCACAACCGGTAGACTTGCTTTGTACCGAAAATGGTCTCTCTATGCATAAAAACAGGCCTCGAAAATTGGCATTTACTTTTTTTTATTCATTTTGTCCAATAACTTTGAAGTAATTAAAAATATAAGATGTACAGATCTGTCGGATGTGCGCCATACTGTAAGCTTTTGATCAAGGTATTGTGGTGACAATATCACCATGGCAACAGCGATAGTCTACCCTCAAGCTTAACGTGTTCTATACAATCTCGCAACAAATACAGGTTCTAGGCCGGACACATTTTGTGCATAAATGAAGTTTTGAAATTTAGTGGTTTAGGGCCAAGCTTCGGGTGTAATTTACTTCCGGTTTTTCTAGGGTCAAAGATCAAATGTAAAAATACTATAAATTTAAAGTGTTTGGTCCAATCCCGCAAAAACCACTTGACCCATGGCACAAAATTGTGTGCATTAATTAGCTTTGTAAATTGGGTGATTTGGGGGCAAACTCCGGGAGAAATTTACTTCCGGTTTTTTTATGGCCAAAGGGCAAATGTCAAAATACCCAAATGTAACGTGTTTTATTGAATCCTAAAAAAGACCACTGGGGCAATGGAGCTATATTTGGTACAAAAGTAAAGTTCAGATATGAGGAGGTTTAATGCCAAACTTCGAGTGAAATTTACTTCCGGTGTTTCTAGCGTAATAGGTCAAATATCTAAACATCTTAAATTTTACGAGTTTTACAATATCCTGCAGAGACTGCTGGAGCTGCAAGCGCAATATTTTGCATGTATAGGAGGTTGGTACTCCGCCAAGTAGGTACTTCGAGTACTCTCAACGTGAAAATTAAATGTTGCTTAAGTATAATTTTTATGCTTTACGCGTATAATATTTTAATACTTACTATTAGCTCTACATGTGCCCAATTTTTCAGGTACAGAGGTCGATAACTTAAGTTTATGGGGTCAAATTCCAATTAAAAAATAAGTTTTGATTACACTAACATTTTCTAACGGCTGTTGTTATATGTTCGCGGCTTGGATAGCTCCAGATTTTTGGGTCTTTCACTTATAGTGTGGCGGGAATATTGTTACTTCGGGAAGGTGCAAACGAGTACCGCGATGCGGTACGGTGCAGAAAGTACAAATTGGTGAAATTGAACAGCAAGTTAGCTTAAATTAAGTTTAAATATATATGAATTTAAAGTTATAATTTGTTGCAGATTTTGAAGAGAGGAGTTATTGGATTAGCTGCTGGGAGTTGGGAAAGCGACAGACACACATTTTCTTTTTCTTGGAAAGAGAAAGTTTTATCAATTGCAATTATTTTTACAACTCGTAAGTTTTCATTCAAATAATTTCAAATTCAAAATTTAGTTTAACCAAATAAATTGTCTGACTTTAGAAAAAAGCCATTTGTATTTTGAAAGAGAAGAAAATTTCTTCTCATAAATCATAATAATAAATTATAATTCCATTTAGAAGTATAGTTGCTTTAAGTTTTATTTGATGGAAATATTTGAGTTGCTTGTTACAGATAAATAAGAAAATATCTACCTAATTAAAATTGTTTTAGCAATACAATTCAACGTGTCACACCCCAAGATCGAACACGGGCTGAGACACAAATTCGCCATGTTTCGTCCAAGCCTGAAGGTATTATATATATTATATATATATTATATGGTATATATATTATGAATAAGTAGTTACCAAACAAAATTAACTAAAGCATATTTAATTTTACAAAACTTTGACTCCAGAATGTCGACCGCCAATGCACTTTATTTGCAAATAACGGGTTAGTGGAAGTTGCTGGCGGATATATTCATGTCATCGTTCTAAAGTCAGGTACAAAAGAGGAGGTTGATAGTTATCTTGAATCTGGAGAAAAGGAAATCGAAGAAAAATTAATAATGGTTAGTAAAAGCACATCACAAGAATTTATGAAATCTTACGCATAAGAACGTGTTTTAATAGGTACATACTGACCCAACAAAAAACTTGAAATCCGTCGCGTTACGTATTGTTCAAAAAAGAAAATACAGTAACAAAGGAAAAATTGAAGTTGAACAGCAATAAACTTTGCTAGTGGTGTGTTGTCCTCACTCATCTAAAGGTAAAACTATACATTTTTTCCATTTTGTTTAATTATCAGAAAGCAGTATTTACATATATTAACTATTAAGGTTTATATATTTATATATAGACAGTGTGGCACAAAACCTTAGACGCACTATACTTTTTCCTAATTACTTGAATACAATTATTCCAACCAATTTGAGTTCAACACCGACTAAGCACAATTATGAATATTTGTGCAAAATTTCAAGTTTTTACCTTAAACAGTATTAGAGTTATCGGGAAGTTAAGAAAGTGAAAGTGGAGAAATCGACCCAAAAGATTAGACGCACTTGTTTATTTCGTTAACTGGAGTAATTATCTTTGCGAAACAAAATTGCAAATTGATAATTTACTTGTTGACACTTCTTTAGCGGAAATTACCGCAAATACCCAGTTAGGCAATAATATTGCCAAATTTTCCGCTGTTTGACGACTTTCATGATCCCAGCACGACCCTATTGTCGCCTCGCCTGCCTGTCGAAGGTCATTTGGGGTCTTGTACTGCCTTCACCTAATATAAACATCTTGTGCAAGGATCCCACACATATTTTCTATGTCATTAAGGTCAGGAAAGTAAGGTGGTCATTCCCTAAGGGGTCCTTTTGGGTTTGACGAAAGGCTCTCGTGGAGTTTGATGTCTCAAAACAGGCTACATCTTGCTTATAAATGCCATTCTCTTTCCCCAAATGGTAAAAGTCTGGTACAAGATAGTTCCTTAAATGATTCCGATACTTAATTGAGTCTTGACAAGGCGTAGTAAACGCCAGTTGCGTCTTGTCATGGTACCTGAAATCAGCCCAGATAATAAAGGACCCCTTCCAGTATGTCCGTTCAACTAGTAGGGATCTTTTTTGCGTAAATTGTGCAAAAAAAAACAAGCATAGCTATCCGTTTCATCCGTCAGGTGAAAGGTGAACGTCTTTGCACAACTAGAAATAACTTTTTGCCACTTTGTTCACTGTATTATGCTATCCCTGACACAGTGAACCAGCTTCTATTTAGAGTGGTAAGTGGTGGCTTTATCGTTGTTTTTCTTTACCCCAAACGGGCTGCACAACTCAATACAAGTCTCAAGCTCCCTTTACTGACGCTTGATTTCAAATTAGCCTTAATTCTGATCAGGGAGAGTGCGCTATTTCTTGCTTCTCGAAGAATCTGTCTTTGATCCTGAGGTAAAAGCTGTGGTTTTCGGCCATGTTTCTGTTTTTAGCAAGGCTTTTCTTTATTTTTTTGGTATGACCTCGTTGCTTTCACTCCGATTTAGTCAGTTGACAAGCGATTGAACGATTAAAAGGACCCTGGTCCATCAAAACACATAGATCGCCCTGCCGCAACTCGGTTAATATCTTCCCCGGACCATTCTGCATTCAAATTGCCTTAAAATTAAAATAGCTATAACAAAATTGTTAACTAAGTGTCACTAGAAGTTAGTTTTTTACTAACCTTCCATGTGAAATGACCTAGTCCTATCAATATTGACCATTTGATTGACTTTCCCCACTGCTTCTATAATTATGTGCCGCTTTCACAAGCTTATTTTTTATTTTTGCGTTCCTCAACTCCACAATTTTTTTTGATCATTTTATTTTTTTGCGATATTAACCACAACAGTATAGTGGTTAACTATTGTGAAATTCAGAATGATTGGAATAATTTTCTTCAAGTTATTAAGAAAAAGCGTTTTGCGTGTCTGATCTTGTGCCGCACTGTATATGCTAGAATTAGCAGTACGTGTGCTGCTTTTTATACGTCCAACAGATGTACAAGACTGTTCTTGTTTTTATATGTTATATTTTACTGAGCTCAATATTAGTTAGTAATAATCTATATAAAATAAAGCGGGTCTCTGTATGGCATCTGAGTGCAGCTTTTGAAATAATAATTAGCAAGAGGTTTGTTCTATAATGCGTTGTAAGTTTTGGACAGTAACCTCCACTGACCAGGCTTTAACTAAATGAAAGAAGGGGGACAAAACGGGTACTTAAATGACTCTTTGGCCAAGAGGCTGGGTTTATTTACCTAAAATCCTAACCTTAATCTCCTTATGGCTCCTAGGCCTAAATAAACCTATGCCCTTAAGGGGCGTAAACAAATACTTAAAGCTTATGGCCAAGAGAGGGGAGGTGGTCATTAAGGGAGGAACCACTCCTGGTTCCGTTGCCCCTCCTGGCACAAGGCTTTCCAGGCTTAAGGGACACAAAAAAAAGGGGGCACTTGACCTGAGGGCATCTTGCTGGATGGAGAAGGTTGGGTGCCACTTCGTGGCGAGTCCGGTTCCTTGGCGCTGAAGCTGAGCTCCGTCATCCTTGGTGGTTGGGGACTTTCTCAGAAGGGAGGAGAAGTGACGAAGATTCTCTTTCGTCCTCGTGCTTTGGCACGAGGGCTTAAGGTGGCGGCGTTGTATGCCGCGTCTTGGCCCTTATGGGCATTTAACTAAGCATATGTGTGAGGTAATACCTCACAGCGTATTTAATTCTGATTTTTTGCTTTGTAAAATCTAACGGAATAAATGCAGTGGACCTCGCCGAGAGTGACGCTGGATAGAACAAAAACCCGGTTACAATTAAGAGGGAATTTCGAACAAATAGGCTATTTGAATGCGGATTCAATGTAATGAACCCCGGTTACAGTGAACCCCGGTTACACTGATCACATTTTATCCGTCACTTCAGATTTATTCTAGCCGAGGTCCATTGTAGTGCCAAATTGGGCACTCTATATAGTCTCTGAAAATTTTAAAGTACTAAACAAAATCAAGCTCTAACATACACTTCTATACTATAAAATAGTTCGGGTGTCTGTCGAACGCGCATTTCCACCACTTGTGACCGACAGAGGAAAAGGTAAGGTTGGGAGTGTTATCCACTCCGCTGGCCAGGGCCTCTTGCTCCAGAGACCTCAACAACTCACTTTTATGCTCTGCGTCACTGTTTGGCGTTATCGCCACACAAGCGTCATATTTTCAACATAATTAGGGTATGCATCTAGGATGGTTAGGGTCAAACTTAGTGCAAAATTGTCTCACGATTTTTGCAGTTTTTGCCAGCAAAGGGGTGCTATATTTTGTACATAGTCGAAGTTTGCAAATGGGATCGTTTTTTTGTCAAAATCCAGGTAAATTTTACTTCAGGTTTTTCAAGGGTCAATGGTAAAATAACAAAATACTTGCAGTTTTATTGCTTCTAAACTCTCCTCTAAAAAGACACTGGAGCTGCAGGCGCCATACTTTGTTTAAATTAGCAACATTTGTCCCTGTGGTAGTTTGGGGTCCATTTCCGTTTAAAACTTACTTCCGGTTTTTGCCGATTGGCGTGTACAAGCTGGCGAGGTTCTATAGTGATGATAAGTAGCATTGCAAATAAAATTTAAATAGGTGAATTGAGCTTTGCGTTAAGTTTCAACGTTTATATTCAAAGGAAGTTTTCGTTACAAAATTTTTTTGTTACTGCGAAGTTGCACGATGTTACTTAGCTCATTTTCAAAAGCGCATAAACAAATATTTTGCTAACTTAATAGTGTTCTTTGTACTGAATTTACAACGTACACATGTTATTTACAACAACAATTAAAATTATTGTTAATTTATAATCCATTACTGAGACTTGCTTCTTCAATGACTTTCAGATCTGACCCGCGATCAGCGATCAGCGGTTTTGGAAAACATAAAGGAAAATATTGATCTCAAGAAATATAGTGCAGTGGTAATTTTAAATAAAATAATTTAAAATAACTATCTTCAAGAGTCAGTAATTTTTTTTTATTAAAAGCAAACGAGATGTCAGAAATTCGAGCTGGCTATCAAATAACTTCTACGGACTTTTTTGTGGAAGAAGTTTGTTGGGCAAAAATGCTGATACTACAAAGTGTGGACGTTTCTTGTTTCAATGACAAGACATCGTTACTCGACTACCTTCAAACACAAGAACAGGCGCTTTCTTATCAGGTTTTTGCATTCTGCTATGTTTTACTCTGCAAATTCATACCTGCAAAATGGTTCCAGTTTTGTATAACAGTAATACGCCAAGCATAATTCCTTCATAACGCGAATCTCAATAATCTGTAGATACAAAAGTACCAAGGACGGGTTGAGGGATTTGGGTTTGATTTGCAATCAGTCGAATTCAAGGATAACAAAACCTGTCGACTGATTTTCGTCCTAATAGTCAGTAAGCATTTTTAAATTGTACTCTGCACTTGAATAAAAATCATATCCCAAACATGAAAACTAATAGCACCGAGAGCAACAAATACGTAGTAATGTATACTAGTATTGCGTCTTGTACAGCACAATTTCATAGAACTGAAAACTTATCTTTACTTTTGTACAAATATACAATTTGTAATGATTTTAAACTGGTGAACTTGCTCGATTACGAGCTTAAAATATTTATTCATTGTGGGATTTTAAAAAAAAAAGTTAAAGAATAACATTTTGAACATTTGCTTTAGGAGAAAAGGTGGGAATCACTATGTACATGGAAAGCATCAATCCAGAAGTAAGTATACTATCAACACGTGAAGCCCGTGGTTGTATAAACGCAATACACAAACATTCATTCTTTACAGGCAATGGTGCTGGTTTTCCTTTTTGAAAAAGACAATGCAAACGCAGATAAGGCTCACGGAGAAATTAAGCGTACAAAATTTCATGGTGAAATGGCGTTGAAGGTATGCACAAATTTTTATGTGGTGATCACATGATAGAATAACAAAAGGGTACATGATAATTGCCCATTTTAAAACCCCAATCCACATTAAAAAAATGTTTGATTGCTTCTAGCAAGCATTGAAAAATCAGGATATAAATGTTGCAATGTGCCTGAAAACTGTGGGAAAGTCAATGGATCTCTATACCATTTATTATTCAGCTGGTGACACAATATATGCTAATCAAGCTGAAAATACTGCAAAAATGCTTTTTGGAATTAATTTGGTAAAAAAAAATTTATACAGAAAGCAGGACTTGCCCAACTGAGGTCGGAGAGGATGGGTTTTATATTTGGGAACCTGTAGTCGGAGTTCAAACGGAAACTAAACAAAACACTGACATAACAGCAAACATTGATGACAAGCCAAAGGAGGCATTGGGGAGAATATTGTATCAAACAAGTGACGATTCTGTGTCAAGGAAAACATTGCTTGAAACTTTTACAAAATTTTTCAACGATAATACAACGGAAAAAATTAGCGGAAAAGAAATCTCGGATCTTGATTTAAAGACTGGAAAAGACAAAGAAAGTATACTTTCATACATTTCAGAAATACGAAATGAGGAGTACACAGCTATGGAGGATGACATACACGTAAATATATGTTTTCAGCACGAGTCCTGTGTATATCATTTAACATAATATTCAGGTTACTGTATGAATTCCTCAAATAACGCTACATACAATTGAGCAATTTTGAGTAATTTTGAGCATGTCCGCGTATATGGCTGGGTCTGTGGTCCGTTATGATTTAGCAACAATCTATTAATTCCACAAGCCGAAAACTTATGTCTTGAAGCCAAAAAATAGTTGTCCATTCTGTCTTAAGTTTTGACTACTTATAAAAGAAATGGTAAAAACGGTACAAACGGTTGGGTAAGCATCCCGTTTCAGTTCAAAACAACTAATATTAAAGTAGGCAATGTCAGGTTTCAATTTCAAAACAACTATGGAACTCACAATAATGTCTGTTAGTGTATAATTACCTACAATATACTATACTCTAGGCACAATTGTATGCAGAGGAGGAAGTCGGACAATCGAATAAGGACATGAATCGTGTCGCCGGTTACATAATTTTTACACCAGACAAGAAGCTGTGATGGATGCAATATGTGTGGACTACGAAGCAAAGCGAACACTTGGACGCGCTAATAAAGATTTAAATGAGTCACTTGCAAAAGAAAGACTGTGCACAACATGGGTGAAACGAAAATTTCAAAAAAAAAAGTTTGATATTAAGTGTTAATTTTGATTTGTTATGACTAAAAGTTCTGGGGAGGGAGGTGCGGTACTGGAGTCGCATGGAAGGAAACAAGTGACAAAACAGGATTTCGATTTAGCGTTGTATTCAAGACCAGGAAATCCGCTTTAGGCTATAAGGCAGCTCCACGTAATATTGATGGAAAGCAAACATAAGAGCTGCTAAATTTGTGATTATAAATCACATGATTTCTTCATTTATCACTTGATTTACTTTAAATGTGTTACAATCTAACCTTTTTGTTTCATTTAAGTTTTCAATCATACCTAACCTAGCTAGAGTAAATTGAATTAAAATTAAAATCATTACAAATTTCAAATAATGTAAAGCTTTATTGTTTTTATTGCAAAATGACGGAAAAGTAAGTTTGAACAATTAAAAATCATGCAAATTAGAATTTAAATTTAAATAAACTTAAAAATTAATTGGAATTCGTCTTGCAAAGCTGGCGTCTTTTGAAATCGATTTAATCTGCGAAAATACATTACTGTGACTTTGGTTTTACTTTTAAGAAAGATTTTGTCTTTATTTTTCTGCTTTTTAAATTATGGGATTTGTGCTGCATAATAAAATTTAAATCAAAACCAATTGAACAATAGTCAATTCTGAAGTTGCATTTACTTTTTTTTTTCAAAATTTGTTTTGCCGTGATACAACATTACCTTTACCTTAAATATTGCACACCACAAGTTCACTTCATATAAATTTTTATTGGTGCTTAAGCAATACATTCAATCCAATTTTTACGAGATCGACTGACAATACAGCACAAAACTTACATCATGACATGGGCCTTCCTCACTTAATGAGTTAGTAATGTGCTGCGTTGATGTCAGAGCCTTGCAAACTAAATTTTAAGTACCATTCACAACTTTATTACAAATTGACGCATACAATCATTAAGTACTTATATTTACGCATACGTAGCGAAAAGAGGATAATTGTTAAGACACCATTCAGTTTCTTACTGTTAGCGTAATCCTAATACCGACTCCGTCTTGACCTTGATCATGCAGAAAACGCCTTTTCTATCCTATATTTCAAACTTATCTCGGCAATTTTCTAGGCGTTGTGATGCACGTGGAATACGTTTGGAGGATCCATGAATACGTTGGATTTACAATTATTTAGTAAAAATAAAATATCATTTAGCTGAAAGGTGAAAATAATTGAAAAGCGAAGAAAGGTCCTACAAAAACTTCTGCTTACTGCAACCTCTGAATTAGATTTGCCTGCCTAAATGTATTTAATTGTGAAGAATCATTTGTTTTTATACTGAAAACTGACTTACAGCATCAAAACGTTGATATGCCTTGGCCTATATAGAAAATTAAATTTGTAAATGAAGGACAACTTTTGAATTCTTAAGTCAATGTAATATACCGTGGGAATTTGCTTAGATAAAGTACACAATTTTAAAGCAGTCTAAAATTAACCTAATAGTTAAACAATATTAATATTTCAATTGAGACTTATATAAAAACGATGATAAATATGAAAATTAAAATAAAGGATTAAAAGTAAAACCTTGTGGTCTGATATTGTGCGGTTTTGCCAAATGTCGACCAGAAATGTATAAATCATTAGCCGTAATACTGATTTATATAAATATTTACTTAAGCTACTTGTTGCTGTTATGAATTGAAATGAATATTATTATTGTTCCCTGGGACTTGCGTCCATGGAACCAAAATCAGAAATTATATGTTAAAGCATTACAGAGTTTACAATTTTGATTGCTTCTTAATTGTCAATTAATTATTTTAATTTTAAATTTAAATTAATTTTAAATTATTAAATTTTTGCTGTTATGATATTTGTGATATCTTATTCTCTACTTCAATCCTTGTTCACTTGGGCTAGCTAACATTAATTTTTATTTTGACATTCGCCTATACGCCTGGTCAATGTTTGCGTGTGCTAGATAGTGGGGGAGGGTGGTTTTGGCTTGTCAGTTGACGAAGAAGTTCCGAGTTCTGAAGCTAATGGGGCTTCTGCTGGATAGTGAACGTGGGGTTGACCACCGAGGAGCCCTTTGCTTAGGCAAAAGCTGAGCACCACCTTACGCATACCCACCCATGATCAGCCTCCACAACCGCAACTTTCCAGGCCTCCACTCACCACTACCACACCACCACTTTTTTTTTACTGTGCTGACTGTGCTGGTGCCGGGATTAGATCTCAGCACCTACCCAAGTTAGGAGAAGGGTCCTAACCCCCCGGACTACGGGCCTTGGATTGCTTGCTAACATTAAATAAGCTGATTAATTGATTGAATTCGATTTGCTTTATTTTCACTTATGTTTTTTCGCAATATGATACATGCCTTAGATACTAACCGCATTTATTTTAAAAAGTGGACAACAATTATATGAATTCAATTTAAATGTTGTTTTTTACTTTCTCAAAATGTGTATGGGATTTAAGACGTAATAAGACGTCTCAGGCAGCGTATTCAGAGAGTACAAAAACTTTAAGTGTTATTATTAAAACCATAATTATACGTACTCAAATCTTGGAAATTACGAGAGTAAGCGTCAATACCCCTTCAATCAAGGAGATGAATCAATATTTAAAAATTTTAAGAAGCCGCAAAAGTAAAGTTTACAAACAAGAAATTACATGTTTTGGCTGTATATTACCCTAGCATTATAACAGTTGCCCATAATTAAAGTAAACGTTTGGAAAATATAGTTTAATTCCTAGTGGATATAAAGCCTGCAAAATAGATATCCTAATAAAATTCAAAGGATTATGGCACCCACAACTAATGAACTAAACACTTTGCAACAAATTCTTTATCTTTGCTCTTTGTCAGGGCTCACTAGTATAGTCTTTGAAAATGGAAAGATTTCGAAGCAGAGAAAGAAGTTGTGGAAACATGTTTTCATTTTTTGTGTTCTGAGCTACCTATCTAGTGGAGCAATTTTCGTTCAAAAGGCATTGCGCCTATTTGATACTAAACAAACTACACGGGGTTTGCTTTCTATTTTTGCTGCAATTTCATATCTAGCATCAACTGCTCTGACGATTGGTGTTCAGCGATCCGTCATTGAAATTGTGCAGCTTGGAAACGAAATTCTCTCACAAAATAAATCAAAAGGTATTTAGAACTTTGATGCTAAAATTTTAATACAAAAATGGGGAAAGACATAAATAAGCCGTAATAACTTACTATTGACATTAAGCATAATTGGACTTCAACAAAAACAAGTATTTGTACTTGACGGTCGGGTGCCACCCGATCTGCTTTCATACTGTTTTACACAATGTCTGACAATATATTTTTCTCTAATTAGCTAAAGACTAGCAAACCAGACCCATCTTAATTCGAGAATCCCTTTAAGAGGCTACTTAAACTTTTATGAAAACGTATTCAATTTCTCAGTTTAAATGTGTGGTGTGCACTGAATGAATGCACTTGAAATTCAAAAGACAGGATGTAAAAAGGGTCCTACAAATGAACTCTTGTCTTTCGATGGGATTGTTTGGCAGAACTAATAATGTAAAACCTTGCTAAATCACAGGGACAAATGCTTCGCTTGGAAAATCGGTATTGAGAAGGAACTATTACCGAATCTTTATGATCACCGTGTATCTCAGTGGTATATTTACGGCTATCGATTGTATCTTGTTGTCGATTGACTTCTTGCCCGATTCCTATTTGCTGCTTTTACTTCACAGTGTACATCAAATTTTTATTTACTACGTAGTAGCAGACCATGGCGGCATTTCTTTTGCAATATTCATTCCATCGATTCAAACAATAAATACAGAGCTTGATAACCAAATGTGAGTAGTGCTATTAATTTGTTATTGATCAATTGGAAGGCTCATAACTTGTGTACATGTTGTCATATGTTTACAATTACGCTTTTTACTAATTTGATGTGTACTTGGATTTCAGTGCTAAAGTTCAAGCGCTCACTCAAGTTTCTACCGACACAAAAATGGAGTATATTTTTAATCAGTACAGAAAAACGGCTCTTCTAAATGATCTGCATAACTCTGCATTTGGCGTAACACTCATCCCAGTTATGCAGTCACTTTTGTTACTTTTACTTTTCATTATTATTTATGTAATTACAAGGCAACGATCTGTCATTGGGCTAGTAGTTTTCTTGATATTTGTAACACATATGCTACTGTTACTAACTATAATCATGATTGGGGCTCTCAAAATGTCTAAAGTGTACAAAAAGTCAGATATGTTCTTAAAAACTATTGCTCATGAAATTCCATACTTGATCACACCAAAATTTGAAAAAATATTTTTCCAAAAACAGCTCGCTTCTCTTCAGAAATTGAAATCCAAAGTGGGATCATTTTATTATATGGAAGGAAAAGCAAAATTAACTCTACTAAATACCATAACTCATGGAGTAGTATTTATGCTTATTACGTTCCAATAACCGTAAAATTTTTAACTGAATAGTACCATCCAGCATTAGTGTAAGATTATAATTTCTTATTCCATTTTTTTAAAAGCATTTTTTTATAGTTTCTGCTTTCAATTAATGACTCATTTATGAATTTCAAAATTCATTGTATCTCAAGCATGGTTTAAATATTGTCAAAACACTTAATTTACAATAATAAAACTCTAGAAATCGTCTAAATTATAGGATATTGTTTGAAAGTTATAGAACATTGGTTTCAATTAATCAATTGTTGGGATCTAGACAGTAAGTGAGAAGGTCAAAAATTAAAAGTGTAATAAAAAATTATTTCTATCAAATGCAACACCATTAATTTTTATGCTCTCTGCAAATGTGATAGATTTTTATTTATCTGATTTTTAATTCATATAATCTGATCACACTATACTTTTCAAAGCATATTGTATTCTGTTATAATGATTTCTATTTGAGTTTTTCATTTGAAAATGGTCCATTGGTTGGTGCCTTTTAACTTTATCAGAAATCAGAAAAAAAGAGTTTGCAGCAAAATGCTTTCATACTTGCAATTGAAGAATCAAAGACAATGAGAGCCATGATGCTGAATAATTTGTCCGGGTCAACACCCTAACTCAATTGTAATTTTTTTCATTTACGAGTTTTTACAAATCATTTATTGCAATATCAAAACTATTAACAAACTTACCTTTTACAAGTTTATAATTGCTTTTCAACTATTTTAAAAACGATTTGAAAAAATGCGGCAACCAAGGCTTCTGTCGAGATGGAAGGAAAGTAATCTGCTTCTACTTCTATTGTGTATCATTTTATTTGTTGTGTGCAAATTCTCTGGAGACAAACAACGCCCCAGTATTAAAGCAGAGCCAAAATACGAGTTTAATTTCCGCAGTCTCTTAAGGTTTTACAACAAACTAGGAAAACCTGGCACCAATAAGTCTAGCTTTAACTTCTGGCTATCACGAGAACCCGAAACATTTCAAAAAGCGGTTCTTAGTACCATTGCCGTTGAGGACTACTCTAAAATTTTCAAAGATGTCATCAAAAGGCCTAAAAAATTGGAAAAGCACAAAGAGCAAGTCAATTTGGTCCTCGTTACCTGTGGTCCTAGAACAGTGGAAGCAATCACAATGATTAGATCAGCAATCATGGTGAGTCAGGACGTTTCTCTACGAATTATAGCTTTTGTTGATGAAGCCTCAGCCGCAGTCTTTGCTCCTGCCCTACTGCAACTAAAATGGATTTCTAACTTGATTGGTTTTGACTTTGAGTACCAACTGCGCAAAATATGGTTCCCTAAAGGGCCATGGAAGGAAATGTGGCAAACATGTGCCACTGAACGTCTGTTTTTCCCTAAACTGCTGCCTTCGGTTGATTCAGTTTTGTTTGTTGACACCGATGTTATATTCTTGTCAAATGTTAGTGAATATTGGGACCATTACCACAAAATGGATGAATACCAGTTGACAACGGTGGTTGCAAACGACGAGGTTGCGGGTAACGGCTACTACAATCTTCACTCGGATGTTCCATCCTATGGTCCACGGGGACTCAACGCAGGGGTTATGCTAATGAATTTGACCCGAATGAGACAAATGAACTTTACAGTAAAGTGTTTAGAGATTTATGAAAAGTACAAAATGGAAATTTATTTGGCAGACCAGGATATTCTCAACATTTTGTACAGCCAAACTCCGGGTCTTGTGTTGGAATTACCTTGCAACTATAATTTTAGAGCATCCCATTGTGAATGTGAGCATGATTCATTTGCAGATGTAGATTGCAAGTGTTTGGCCGCCATGGGAAACGGCGTATATCTTCTACATGGAAACCTAAAAGCATTTCATTCGAGGGATTATCCATTCATGCGAAACATCTACAGAGCGTTTGAACAGTGGGGAATTGCAGAAGAGCCATGTTCAGAATTTGTTGCAGATTTAAAACAAGAATACGACATTGAATTTAAGCTGGCTGATCCATGTTTCGGATTGACATCAAAAATGCTTTTTGGCAAGCTCGAAGCGTATTGCGATGTCATTGGAGGTCGCTAACACTTTAAAATTGCATAAATTACTTAAAATATGCAAGGCTAGTATGGTTAATTTTATTTTGTTAAAATTCTATAGACTTTTATTATTTTTTAGTGCTTCGAATTACGTTGATTAGAACAAGTGTTTATAATGAAAATATTTCATTGCAATTTCATTTTTATTATATATTATATTATTCAAGTACATTTATCCTTTGTTTTTAGAAAAGTAAAACATGTTAAAAATAGTTAAATTGGCTAATTAAGTAAATTTTTGATTAAATGAATGATTATAATCGTTTTATTGTTCAGTTTATTAACGACCCGCTAATCGATCGCACAACGTTGTTATAATAATATATTTAATAATCTTTAAGTGATGAGTCGGTCTTACCACATCGGGCAATAATTTTTTCTATTTTAGTGGATGCCGTTTGTATAAAAACTCACTTCTACACTACTGCTAGTACTAGTGCTTCGTAGCAGTACTCCTTTCCTTGTAAAGAGTTAGTATACTTCAGACTAGTCTTAGCAAGCCCGTCTTAGAACAAGATGAACCAGAAATTATAATAAAAATCTTCCTGTTGTAGGTCGGTTGTTTGTTGGCTATGCCATAAAATTTATTGTAAAAACTACAAATAACTAAAGCTACTGAAAATAGCGCAAGAAGATGCAGTTTCAATTCCAGATTTAAAGGCTTGAAACAACGTATTTTTGTAGGCAGCATGGTCAGGTCACGTTGATGGCTACAATTATATTCTGTCCACATTGCAATGCATACTGCAAGTTCTACAACTAGGCCTTCATTGAATTAAATTACTTCCATTACTTATCATTAGCAATGTTAAATGTTTATTCATTTATTAGGTTATTTATTTATTTAAGGCTGCCCCAGCTAATAGTATCATTTATTTTACTAGCGAGCCATTGACCGACAATGCCGTCCAAGATGGTGGTACGAATTTGTGGTAGTCTTTAAGTATTGAATCTTCTTTGGTACAATCACAATAAATTTTTTCACCCTTGCTCAAATATGCAGCCCAAAATCCAAAGGTTCCTACACCGAATATCACGTGATCGCAGCTAGACAGCAAAGCCATATCCAATCCACCTTCGTCCTCTCCTCTCTTTGTATAATAAATTTTGTACAAGTGTTTGACTGAACTAAATATTTTTCTACAATATGTAATATTATCACTAGCAATAATATAAACTGTGTTTTCATATTTCTGCGCTGTGTAGCTCATCGCTCCAGAGTAGTACGCAAGTTCTGGCTTATGAACGCCAATTACTTTTGAGTGCTCAATATAATCTCCTCTCCGGACGTGAATCCCTATAAACGTTACCTTTTGTCCTGGATTCGGCCCAAAATAATGATTGCTCACATACGCTCTAATTCTCGCACATTCGTTGAGTATATGCTTGTGAAAAGTAAATTCTTGTAAAATTAATGGCCGAACGGAGTCGAAAAGTTGCCATTGTTGTGGAAAGCAGCAGAGGCGAAGGCAAGGAATGAAAACTGGCAACGAAAGTGTTGTTGGATGTCCTTCGTGCATGTAATGTAGCGTCCAGTTTACGGCTTCAAAATCGTCATTTTTCAAAATTGGAAGAGTGATTTTGAAATATTCTGCCAGGTACTCACTCATGAGTGGGTGTATGAATCCTTTTCGAGTTTGATTCACTTTTTGCAATTCGGCAAATAATGTTGCGTAACCGTACATTTGGTTTCCAAGTCGCGTACCAGTGTAGAAGGTAAGAACTGGTCCAGTCAACCCTGTAATGCAAGGTTCACGGGTAGAAGTGACGAAAAATCTGTAAAGAAACAAAGTACCTCATTAATTCTATCAACTCAATAAGTTTTCAAGTGGAATTCAAAAAACAGTGGTAAAACAGCCAATCAACTAAAGGAAGTAGGAACATTAGACATTAGAATGTTATTAAGATTATTAGAATGAAAAACAGAATTTTAAATATAAAGGAAACATCTGGGATTATCCAATCATATCCTTTTGATTCTTCTAAAACTCGGTTTTGAATTGAATTTGAAGTGTGCGTCATTGGGGGCCACAGAAAAAAAAGTGCCCGATACAAATGTTCTCCTTAATAGTAACACACCTATTGTAGGGGTTATTCCTTATGTTGTCATAGAAAGATATTTTTGACCTTGACCTTTGACCCCCAAAAAAGTCACTTCCGGTCAAACTAAAATGAACTTGATCTGAATGAACTCATGTCCGCAAATAGATTTGAGATATTTTGAGTAGTTCCTGAGATATACAAATATATACATCACCGACTTTTTCCCTATCCTTTACAACAAGAGCCCTTGTGGCTTAATGGTGAGGATGGTTGGAACAAACTCGAACGTTAGGGGTTCTGTAACAACAAATTTTTTTTGTTTATTTTTTTTAATAGTAAACTCAAATGCCTGAGACCATCGTCCGATTCGCCTAATATCAATTTTCAGTGTTAATTTTTATTCCAATTACTAGTTAATTCTGATTAAAAATTAAACGAAATCACTTTGTTGAAAATTTTCACTTAAAAATACAATATGGTGATTCTTAAGTACGCTGAAGCAAACTATGAGCCCCAAATAGTTAAAACAATTCATAATTAGTTAATTGCGACAAACAATATGCCAAAGTTAACGTTTGAAAACTCTTTTAGCACATATTGAGGGGTTCCTTGGTACCCCATAAAAGAATAACAACAATTTCAAATTTGGATAATTGTTAATTAAAAAAAAATTGATTTTGAAAATATTGTTTTTACCAAACGGAAACAACAGCCCCTATGGCCTAATGGTGGAATGATCCGTATTAGTTACTTGTGAGTAACAATAAAAAAAATGTAAAATTATTTGTATTTTAGTAATTTTAAAATAACAATAAAATTAGTATGTCATTAAGATAACGTCAAAAGCAGAACAAATATATTATAAAGAAAAATACACAAACTTTTACTACAGAAGGCACCTAATTATTGATTCTAAATTTTTCTCCTTTTACTTACCGCTTTTCCGTTGGTTTTGATTTAAAACCAGAAGGATAATACTTTAGCAAATTTAAAAAGAGGATGATGAAAAGTATACAAAGAAATCTCAAATAAATGTTTACTTTTACTGTTACTGTTTCAAACAGTACTGTTCGAACATATCTTAAATATAACATAATTTCAAATCAATCCCACAGGTACTCCTGGGCTATTTGTTGTATTTTTTGATGCTTTGGATTTTGTAACAAATAACAATATTTCACTTTATCGGCGATTTCACTTGAAGTTACTAATGCAACAACCAAATTCTTAGCATTTGAATTCACTATAAATTTAGTGATAACATTAATATCAACGTGTCTTGATCAACGTGGCTTCTAAAATTCAGTTATAAATATTTATGAGGATGTCTGACAGACTTCATTTTAATGCTACAGTATTCAGTGGCGTGAAGTTAATCCCCAATTGAAACAAATATTTTTAGTACCGCTATTATTTAGGCTAAATAAAATTGAGCCTATAGTCAACATATTTCATACTCCGTTTTACAAATTACTTTGTTTACAATTACCAGAAATTGTAAAACAAACTAAAAAACAGCAAAAAAAATTACAATATTTAATATAAAATAAAATCCACGAAAGGGTCTATATTAATGGGTAGTTTTGGAAAGTTAAAGAAAAAAGGTTTCAATAAATCAATCGTTAAGTACAAGGCAGTGAGGAGTTCAACGATTATAGTTATAATAAAAATTTGTTTAGAGTAATCGAAAGACTTCGAAGTTTAATGCTTTTTGCCATAAGAAATATTCCTTTAATTTATATTATTCGATATTACAATGCAAACCTGACATCTGAGAATTTCATTTTTAATTGATCCAACTTTAATAATAATTTATTCTTAATTTCCATTCAACAAACTAGGAACTAAGGGTTTGCATACAAAATTAACCACTTTCAGTTACCTTTCATATTTTGGATTGAAGAATCAAAAACAATAAAAAACATGTCTCTGAATAAATTGATCGGATCAATAATCCAAATCAATTTTCTTTCCTTTTCAAGGAATATACAAACCATCATTGAAATCTTGCAAATATTTCTAAATTTTTTTTTTACAAATGCATTTAATAAGTAAAATAAATATTGTCACGGGCACCTCCTGTGCCACCGTGAACTCTCGGTTTTGGCAGGCATCGATGTGAAACGGACAGACAGACAGACGAACGATCGATTTTATAGTATAGGTAGCAAACAAGGCCAAACTCTGTTGCACAAAAATAATAACGTTGCTTTTTTTATTACTTTGCGCTTTTGCATTGGCTTTAACTCAAAATCACGATTCGTCCACGGCCCGTAGTCCGGGGGAAGGACCCTTGTCCTAACTTGGGTAGGTGCCAAAGGTCTAATCTCGGCAACAGCAGGTTGAACATGGGTGGGTATGAGTACGGTGGTGCTCAGCCTCTGCCTAAGCAAGAGGCTCTCGGTGGTCAACCCCACCTTCATTGCCCAGCAGAAAGTCCATTAGCTTCAGACCTCGCAACTTACTAGTCAACTCAGCATGCCAAACCACCCTCCTCCACTCACTAGCACACGAATAGGCGAATGTCAAAGAGCATCAAAAAAATCACGATTCCAGTACTTAAGTGTAAGAATATGGAGAAAAACCATATTAAATAAGGTTGCTTGACCTCGTGGAAGCTTCAAATGATGCTGCTATTATTATAGGCAGATTTTTAGAGTTCCTTTTTACTAAAAATTAAGTAGTAATTGTATTATATATCTAATCCTACAGAAAGCATAGTACAATTGATGCGGAAGTCTAAACTCTGCCTTTTGAATAGTATTGCTTGAATAACATCAAAATTATCAGCAATTTGAATATTGATTGGCGTCAGGCATGTCACATTCTATGAAATATTTTTTTTTATCTAAGCTTTAATATGAAACAAATTTCTAGTATTGAGTTTTATGAGCAAATATAAAATGTGTGATTGAGTAGGTAGCACAAAATTAAATTCCAGTTTATCACCCTGTCAAGTACATGTGTTTCCAGGGAATTTTGATGTTGAAATATTTTGTAAGTTAATTTTATATTCTAAAACCAAAATCCAAATAATAGTCCACGCAAAATAGCATTACTTTTTTGCTTTCCATTTCTAGAATTTGCAAAAGAAATGAATGTTTCAATTTAGAAAAGTATTCAAATAAACTCTTATTGATACATTCTAGATATATATGTCCTACAATCACAGCTAACCTATATTTAACAAGAATTGTATTATACAAGAAGCAACTACAAATTTCAAAACACTTATTAATGAGGTTTGTAATAATAAAAGTGCAGTAATATTGAGCAATATTCAGTGGCACAACCAAAACAAGATTTTGGATTAGAGTTTTGACTTTAAAATGCTCTAATTTAATATCGCTTTACAAATTTTTATAAAAACTAGTATTATCATTACTGTTGTTTTTAACAACAAAAATTGCAAAACTCATTACACAGTTTCATAGCATTTTAGTAAATTCATTTTATGAAATTGGTATAAAAAAATTATTGTGTAATATTACAAAATTTGAGAAGAAAATTATGCATCAGATATTAAGATAAAGAACTTTTCTAACACGAGTTGTAGATGGCTGACGGTTTGACCCATGTCTGTGGGGCTGAATTTAAATTCTTTCTATTGTAATGACAATGAGCCTATTCAAAGTCGAAATTTTGTGGAAACCTCGGTATACTAAAATATTTGATTTATGCTCCACTTTACAAAAAAGTAGGCTATGTTCTGTGCTTGAAAGCTTATTCAGTTACTTCTAAGAAAAGAGTTGACGAGTTAAGAAATGGAAACTTTGAAATTCATCGCTGTAATTGCTTATTTGTTTCTCGGCATTTCTGTAAGCTAGAACATGGAGTTACAAATTTTGTAAATTGGCTTAACTGAGGTTAATACAGGTGGCTGAGGGCTACATTGATTGCAAGGACACAGGCAACTGTGAAAATGACCCTTGTCCAAAAATCAAGAAAACAAATTTGGATAGGGAGAGTCCAGAGCCCGTCTTCGTTGGGTGCCATGCCTACGAAGGAGATGCTATTAATGATTTCGCAAAAATATGCACCATCAACTTCATTCGGGTCAGTTCAACTACAATGAATATTTTGGGAAATACTGTTACTTATCAATATAATTAACTTACAGGACAGCACTAATTATCCCAAAAGCATGTACAACACGCCAATAAACAAGAAGCCGAAGAACCCAAATTCTAAGCTATGCACACACAAGTCAAAAGGTGTTTGTGCTGATGCCTGTCGGAATGGGTGGACGCATTACGAGGAGTACGAATTTACTAAAAAGAAGGCCTACTCTTGCAAAATAAAAAAAGAAACTTACTGCACTTGCGTCACGGTAAGTTTGCAAAAAGTTGAGCTGATATTAGTGAAAATTTTGACAATTTTAGGTGGCCCAGCAAAAAGACAAAGTTCAAGTAAACGCAGATACCTACGTTCCTGATGAAGCATAGGAGGATTCTGAATTTCTTGGAATTTGTTCTATTTAAATTTTCTTCATAATATATATTTTTCTTTCATTCTTGTTGCAATTGTTAAAACTATTATTAAAATAGCAACTTTACCAATTCTTCGATTCGAAAATACAATTCTAGACAAATTGCTATTCTCCTTTCGTGAAATATATCAAATATGGTTAAAATGCATGCCAGCGACAGGATTTTAACCTGCATCCTCAGTTGCCCGTACAGAAGGCTTTCATTTGATTTCAATAGTACTTTTGTAGACTTTTGTTATGTTCAGCTACTATTAATGTAATTGGTAAATTCTAGTTATACTCTCGTGTTCATGATGATTCACTCGTGCCTTGCAAAAATGATTGGTTATTTGAAATAAATCAAATATTGGCACATGAACTTCAAGGCAAAGCATAGAATTACGAGTGATATTAATAAATAAATAGATTATGCATTTATGATGTTAAGCGGTTGCGTTTCTTTTTGGAAATAATAAGTCATTAGGAAACGTTAAATGCGTCATTTAGAAACATTTAGAAATTAATTCAGGATTCGGAAAGATATAATAAAGTTTGAAAACACGGTGATGAGGCGCTAACTTCACACACCCGTTTTACACCACCACAAGATACTCCTTATCCAGTGGTATTAAGAAAACTTGAATTTAAAATCAAGTTTAGTAAATTAGGCTTCTTATTGTAAGGTATCAAAATTTTGGTTCGATTTTGTTGCCATTATTACGAAAGTAGAGTTCAAGCAAGCAAACATTACAAATTAACTTGGAACAAATCAAATTTAAATGAGACCTATATTTTTTTTCTTAGCCTAAGTATTTAAAATTGTAGTATATATTAGTGGTTTTATAAAATGACTCTGTTTTTCTTTTGTTTAAATTTGTTATGGCATATCTGAAACGTGTAGATAAATTTCTTGTTGACCCAGTTTTAAAATTTGGGAAAATTTACTTCATTTGTAAGCGGTAGTTGCTAGATGAAACGCGCGCGTGTCTTATTGTAACTGATTGTTTGAGAACTACGGCATGTCTTTGGAATTGCCCAAGTGATTTAAAAATTTGACTTTTAATCTTTAACTTTTTTTTTCTAATTTACCAATTTTTTTTTATCAATAACTTATGTAGTCAAGATTAAAATTTTCGAAAAGTCACTTAACTAATTTTCGTGCGATTGTGTTACAAATTTGTTTAGTCTTGCCAACTTTTCGGTTGCCTACAACCATAACGGAAGTATTACAAGTACAAACAAATTAAAAGTAACTACTGTAAGTGTTTTAGATAACATAGAAAAAATAATTCAAAATCTTGAAGTGTAGAAGCCGCGATAAAACATACTAATTATTCAATTACGTTGTGACATAACCATATCGCCTTGTGATAAACATAAAGAAATAATAATATAACTATTACAATCAACAAAATGATGCAGTATTTCATTCACTTTCTACCAGATAAGCTGAATCGAGTGAAATATCAATGTTAGAAGAGAATGCGTAATTTGAATTTGAAAAAATGCAGTATTCAATTTTCTCATGACTGCAGGATTGATTTCCCCGTCATTCATATTACGTTCTTTACAAAAAGCCAGCCGTTAACGGGTGTAAGTTGACAGAATTATAGTTTAATAGAAATTTCAATGCCTTCAACGCTTGACTTCATTAGAGCCTACTAAGCTAGTATAAATAATAAATTGTAATAGGATAACATGGTTGTTCTAATCATAAAACTGTTATTGAAATACAAATATGATACTTTATTGTATAGATTATTGTCGTAACCATAAAATCTAAGTTTTTTTTATAATATTTAAAGTGTTAATTCTAGTTTAATTATAAATGTACTTTCCCGATAAGTTTGGGGGCACTTGAAGCTTCTGAGCACTGGATTACTTTGCGTCACCTGCAGGTTCATCTTCCGCAATGGGTATTGTTTCCTCAGGTTCTGGTTCCGGTTCTTCTTCTGGTACAGTCTCTGACAGTGTTTCCTCAGTTGGTAAAGGCTCTGCTGGTAGTGATTCCTCAGTTGGCAGCGATTCTTCGGTTGGTAAATTTTCTGCTGGCAGTGATTCAGTGACTGGCAATGGTTCTGCTGGTACAGTTTCTGTTGGCAGTTCCGGTGTTGGTGGACTTTCGGTTACTACTGTTGATGGTAGGTTACTCGACCCTCCGGTGGGCTCATCTGCCATTTCAGCATTCTCTTCGGCAGCATCTTCTGGCGTCGCTTCAACCTCTGGTGCTTCAGTTACTACTGTTGACGCTAGGTTACTCGACCCTCCCGTGGGCTCATCTGCCATTTCAGCATTCTCTTCGGCAGCATCTTCTGGCGTCGCTTCAACCTCTGGTGCTTCGGTTACTACTGTTGACGGTAGGTTACTCAACCCTCCGGTGTTCTCATCTGGTGTTTCGGCATGTTCTTCGGCAGTAGCTTCGGGTGTTTCTTCTTCTGATTTTTCGGTGACAATTGTTGATTCTAGGTTACTTGAACCCCCTGTAGGTTCATCTGCCAATTCAACATGCTCCTCGGCAGACACTGCTGCAGGTTCTTCTTCGGCTTTTTCAGTGACTGTCACTTCCGGGATTGTTTCTTCCGCTGGAAGCTCTATTGTGACGTTTGCTGGAAGGATTTCTTCATCCCCCCACGGATAGGCACAGCCATATTGAGCACAAGCTGGAATTTAGAAAACAATGTGGTGTTAAACAGACTCAAAAATAAAGTTTGCTTTAGCATTTGCATTACTAACTTGTTGTGGCAATAAGGAAAATGATAAAGCACTTCATATTGACAGAATTAAGAGTTTGAACGTGTGGGCGAATAATTTTCTCGAAGATCACTGATATTAAAATGTAGGAACACGAGAGAATTTATAGACTTAAAGTTGTTGTTGTGCTCATTATTTTTGACTGGAAATTTTTTGTAAATTTCAGTATTTTCAAAAAATTCCATTTTCATTTATATGTGCTAATGTGATCAAAGTAAGCGAGCGAATGAGTTGCTTTTGCTTGAGAGTGTTGAATTTGTTTTGATAATTTTTTATCATGCAAGCAAAAGTACCCTGTGCATTTCATTTGCTGAAGGTCAAAATAGTTTATCGCAAGTGTCTCACTTTGCGTAAACTTACGCAATGAATCACAGGAGTTCATGACCTGATCATTCTAGTTTTGCGTAATTGACACTACTTGAAAACCTTCCACTTCCTTTTTCTATGAAACTGACTTTCTAAAAAATTGCAGAGACCTTATTTTATTATTAGCTGATTTGAACTAATAGTGAAAACGCTGAGCGGTAAATCACTTTATGCAGAATTACATTATGATTTACAGTAACATGGCCAACTTCTTCATTTTAATGCAAATAAGGTTATATAGTAAAGTAAACAAAAATAAGTTGTTGACTGCTATAGTGATGAAATTTTAATGCGCGTCAAGCGTTTTTTTTTCAAATCTTAATCTTCAGGAATTTACTGTTTGAATTGACGCCTATCAAAAACGCAAATATGAAGCATCAATATCTTATACATATTGTTGACTGTGTATTTGAAGAACTATTACCAAAATACTTTGCAACACAAATAGAACTGAAATAACATACCACATTTATTAGGTTGAGTACAATATCAATACAAGATATTGTATGCACTATATATTATGTTCTGCGGAGTACCCGCCGTAAGGTTCCATAGGTCCGAATGCAATAATTTATTTTCTTTAGTTTCTTGTATCTTGTCTTGTTTTATTTATTAACTACAACCAAATACTAAATATCATCTTTCTAACTGACATATATATACTTCTATGAAAAAGAAAATACTTTTTAACTGTTTGTTGAGAATTCGTGATTTTTTTTAATTAATTTCTAGTAAGTAAAACTTATTTCAATTTATTTTAGAATAAGGGGATAGAGATAGACATATTATATTTTCACCAAAACCCAAAATGAAACTGACAAATGAAATCTGTAAAAGAAATGATACAAATAGTTTTGAAATTTGACTTCATTTTTTCAGATTTTTTTCATGAACTTTAGTTTTTGAAGGCTCCAATTAAGCCACTTGATCTGAATAAATAAATTAAGAACGATTAAGTGTCATTAAGATTTAAGCAGTACAATTCTAGCTTTCCAAAAAGCATTTGCGAGGTTAAGTTGAAACATGGATTAGCCAGAATGAACTCAGAATTATATTCATCCTTCAAACTGCCAACCAAATTGGCGCATGACTCTTCCACAATGTCCCAGTTTTCAAAAGCTCTGTAGATATTTTGCATGAATGGATACTCCCTGGAATGGAAAGCTTTTAAGTTCCCATGCAAAAGAGATACTCCGCTTGTCATGGCTCCCAAGCACTTGCACCCGTCATCTGCAAATGAATCATGCTCGCATTCACAGTGAGAGGCTCGAAAGTTGTACTCGCAAGGTAATTCAAGTACAAGTTCGGGCTGTGCATTATACAAAATGTTAAGTATATCTTGATCAGCCAAATATATATCTGTTTTATACTCTTCGTAAATTTCCACACATTTTGCCGTAAAGTTCATCTGTCTCATTCGCGTCAAGTTCATGAGCATTACGCCTGCGTTGAGTCCGCGTGGTCCGAAGGCAGGCACTTTGGAATGCAGATTGTAGAACCCGTTTCCCGGAAGCTCGTCATTGGCCACAACGGTTGTCAACTGAAATTTGTCCATTCTGTAATAATGGTCCCAGTATTCTGTTAAATTTGACAGGAACAGAACATCACTGTCAGCAAAAAGGACCGAGTCAACGTTCGGAAGTAGCTTTGGAAAGAATAAGCGTTGTGTGGCGCATGTCTGCCACATATCCTTCCAGGGCCCTTGAGGGAACCAGGTTTTTCGAAATTCGTACGCAAAATCTAAGCCAATCACATTTGCAGTCCACTTCAGCTGCAGCAAGGCAGGAGCGAACCCCGGTGCAGAATTTTCATCCAGAAAGACGATGATCCGTAGTAAAATTTCTTGACTCACCATAATTGCAGAGCGAATCATTGTGATTGCCTCGGATGTTCTCGAACCGCAAACAACTACAACTAGGTTTACATGTATATTTTGGTTTGCATAAATACGTAAGTTTTTCAAATTTTCTACATCGATTCCATTTGAAAATTTTGCCAGCACGGCATTTTGAAAATCCTCTGGTTCACGCAATAGCCGAAAATGGAAAGTTGTGCTGTTGGAGCCGAGGTTTCCGAACTTATTGTAAAATCTCAACACGCTTTTTAAAGTCCAATTGTATTCTAGCTCCGATATTGTTTGACCATTGAAATACTTCCAAATACAAAATATTGTAGCACAGAGAAGTAGAATGATGAAAATATACCTTCGGTTCCATTTTAAAATCAATCGTGGCAGTCGCATAGTTCAACTTTACTTCAGAAGCGTTTATTGGTCAAGACAATGAGATCAAGGTAAAGGCAAATCCAAATATTCATGAAATTTTTATTTTATTCCAAATTTAAAAAAAAACTAATAAAATTTTTTTATTAGCACTGGCGCACTTGGTATTTAAATTTTTGCAATTTGGTTGTTAAATTTCAACTGAAGGATACAATTAATAAAGGCTTATCTTTGGATATTACTTTTTTTTTCAATTTTGGAATTATATATCAAAATTTATCCCGATACGTGTTGTAAGTAAAACAAACTGTGGTAAAGCTGTGCAATCAAGTATCGTCAGTATGAAAAGTAGACAAAATTGTTTAAAATTGGCGTTGTAGAAAATAAAATCGATCCTATGAACCACCTTAATGTTCTGTTTTACATGAAAGTCATGATTGAAAATTGATGTTGGAACGGAACTTCCAATTTGATTGTGAGATCTCACAACCATTTTCAAGAAACAATTGAAATTTTTGTCTTTATTATTATTACAAAAATAGTTCCACATGCAAAATATCTAAAAACACAGATGTTGGGATTAAGCAAAGCAATATTTTCGATTCCATTTCCAAATCTACCTTGCTTGTGGCACCAAATATATTTATTGTAGAAAAGCATATTACACAATGCCATATAAATATGCCACTTGTTGAAATTAAATGGGCAATAAATATTCCTGGAATCTTTTTTACCGTATTTGAAAAGCAATAAAATAGTTTTTTATGGCGCGCCTAACCTAAAACCTAACCTACTGACCTAAAGAATTTAAAACTGAAGGTTCATAAATTAGGTGCTGATTTCAACAAAAGCCTAAAACTAAAATAGTATAGTTTGATTGTTTAGAAAAAATATTTATCTGAAGATAAAATCCGGAATTGGTATTATCTGTTAGTGATGGGATTATAAATTCGGACTGAGAATATATTTCGAAATGCTATAAACTAGAACATAGCATTAAAAGGGCTACAGCATTCTTGATTTAGGTCAACTCATTATTTGTTTTGTTAAAAATTAAGTTTGGGTCAATGTGACAGAAAATACAATACTATAAAAAATTGGGCCACGCTTAATTTTCACCAACTGTACAATAAACTGAGAGCAATTGGAGTCATTAAAATTTACCTTTCGCCTTGCCCATTTATTGGCTCTAAATTTAGCACAATTCACAAATGTACATTCATTTATCTTAAATTTTAAAATTTTAGTCAATTTTTTACTTTAATAAACTGTAAACTATGAATGATTACATTGCCACCGCACAAAAACTTAGCCTTTGTTCATAGTTTCAGCAAATTTTCATACTATGGAGATAATCCTGAAGAAGGCATCTTAATATTTAAAACAGAAGGAACCTCTACCCTTTTGTTTTACAAGATCTTTTTCTTATTGTGTTGCAGCTCAATTTTTAAGTTTCAAAGATGTTCGCTTTAAAACAGTGTATTTCAAACGCCGTGAAAGCCTTAAGTTCAAAATTTGTTAAAGCACTTCTACTACTCACTGTAATCATATTAATATGTCAGTATAACTCTGTAATGTTTCACTACAACATTGAGTCTAACGTCTCATCAAATAGGTAAGTAAACGTATGGTCAAAATTTACTCACTAATATTGTGTTTGAGAGACGTCCAGTATCCGCTACCGGTAAAATTCTAATAATTTATTTAGTGCAATATTGAGAAAAAAATTTGTCTTTCGAAACGTCTGAATCGTTTCAAGTTTCCTGCAGTCCTGCGTCTAAAATTTTCAAGGTTAATGTATCATTATTGCACACTAAGTTTTGATTCTTGTACTATTCTGAAACAACAAAAAACTATTCCCATCGACTACAGTAACAATTAATTAACTATTATTTCGAAAATTTGCAACATTTACTAATTAGTTTTGATACTCATTAATATTGTGGTTATAGATTGTTGATATATTGCAGATTACTTTTGCCTTCGGCAACTGAACCATGCATACCAGGCTTAGCGAAACCAATTCTCACAATTTTTACAAGTACTCGACTGGGAAACCAAATGTATGCTTACGCTACGCTATTTGCTGAACTGCAGAAAATGAACCAAACCAGAAAGGGATTTATCCATCCCTTCATGAGCAACTACTTGGCGGAATATTTCAAAATCACATTGCCAATTTTGAAACATGAAAATTTTGAAGCAGTTAATTGGACTCTGCAATACATACATGACGGTCATCCTACGTCACTTTCACTACCAGCAGACGTTCCATGTCTACGACTCTGTTGCTATCCTCAGCAGTGGCAACTGTTTGACGATCATCGATTGCTTATTCTGAATGAATTTGCCTTTCATAGACACATAATCAAGGAAACTGTGCGGATTCAATCATCTGTAAGAGATCAACACTTTGGATCAAACACGTCACAAACTGTGACATTTGTAGGAATTCATGTGCGAAGAGACGACTACGTTGAGCATGCAAAAGTGATTGGTTTACATATGCCAGAACTTCCATTCTATTCGGCAGCTATGGCGTATGCTGCTAAAAAGTATTCGAATGCAATTTTTATTGTGACTAGCGATAACATTACTTCCTGTAAGTTGGAGTTTGCACCGGTTATGTCTGTGTACAAAATACATTTTATGGAAAGAGAGCAGGATGAGGGTGGGTTGGATATGGCTCTGCTTTCAAACTGTGATCACGTGATATTTGGAGTAGGAACTTTTGGCTTTTGGGCGGCATACTTAAACAAAGGAGAAAAAATTTATTGTGATTGTGCTAAAAGCAATTCGACGCTTAAAGATTACCATAAATTTGTACCACCTACTTGGACGGCAATTTCCGTAAACGGTGAATTAGTTTTACAAAATCAGACTAATGGAATTTAAATTTTGAAAAAAAAACAGACTTAATAAAACGAAAATTTACTTTATTGGTTTTATTTTCACTCCAAAACAACTTTTTAGTTTGCTTTGCGATATTAGCTTTATACTAGTTATTGCTACTTGGTAATATTTGTATGGTGGAAATACAAATATATTTTGGTCCTTTGTCAAATGTCATTCATATTATATAAACTAAGATGATGCTTGCCACTACTCTACGACACAACTACGCTGATTGCATGAAGGTTTTGATTGATACATATATGAATATTATAAATTATAATTTCAATTAATCCTATTAATCTGAAATAGGCAATTTTAGCATAGTAGATTTCAAATCATAAAGATAGCTTTGAACAATATTATGATCAATTAGTTACCTACATGAGCAGTAGAAGTTATCGAATACATAATTTGTTATATTTGATAGATACAAAATTCATATCAAATTACCAAACTGTACAAAACAGAAAGAAGCTGCATTTAAACGCCCTAATAGTATATATTGTTCTAATGTGCAAAACTTAATTATTGCGAAAATAATTATTCAAGCACCCTATATTCTATATCAAGAGTTATCAGGTAACCAGTATCCCTCCCCCTAAGTATCCTCTAGTTAAACGGTGACTATCCACCATTCTAATAAAACTTATACGCAATACACTAATTTATTACTCATTAATTTATACTCATTCGGCACCTGCAACACTCCAAGCATGCTCAAAGAAGATTTGCTGTATTGATGAGCATATAATAAATACTTGCCTCATTATCCTTACTGATTGAGAGTAATACGTAGTGTTCAAAGTGTACTTTTTTTTGTTGTTTTAGTTTAAATAGTCATTATTATTTACTTTATTTCTTGCTAAATTCTAAACTAATTCCGAATACCCGGAGAGAAGTTTCTTATTTACATCGCCAATAACTCTATAACAACAATTTGGCATCCTGTTGAATTATACTTCAGTATTAGAATTTTAATAAGTGTACATGATTTTGATTTTTGCACATAGTCTTAAACGATGATTTTGAATAACATAAATTCAAGATTCAGTTTGCGGTGATTCATTTAATTGAATGGATCTCAGAAAAGTTAGAAAAAAAAATTAAACTTAAATTAATACAGCTAATTAGTATCATTGCAATTGATACTCCTAAGTTGGAATTTATACAAGGCTACCCTACTTAATATCGAAAGCCATTAGCATAAGAAAAATTAACAGTAATTTGGCGTGCTATCTACGTTTGAAGGCTAGGTTCTATTTCGTAAACGATAGTGAAGCTGCCTAGGAAATACTAGTTTGATACCAAATATTCAGTTTTGATGTAATTTTCAGAACTCACTTAGAACAACATTTGCTAATGACCAGCAACATGCTATGCTAAGATGCATGTTAATAGTTAAGAATTTTAAATATAAAAGGGTTTATATCAAAACACTGCTCCAGTATTCAGAGACGTAATTCAGTTCACTGAAAAAAATACAATGGTTCGTAAAGGCTTAATAATTGTCACCATCGCTGTTCTTTTCATCACGGTTGCATCCGCAGGCAATTAAAATTGCTCAGACAAATTATTTATGTAATGCAAATTCGAGTTATATATGTTTTTCAAAATTTCCAGACTTTAAGTCATCCACATTTTCCGGATTGTGCGCCAGTACCCAGAATTGTAAGAATGCATGTGCGACACCAACTGCAGTTGCACAAGGTGCTACAGGTGGCAAATGGTAACTATGATGAAGGTTCAAATCATTGAATTGTTAAATCAAATGGCTCTTATTTAGCAAAACGTTGAAATGTTGGTGTACTACGAAATAACATGTCCTTCTCCAGCTACACAGTAGCAGTTTCAGTGAATTAGAAGACTCGCTATAAATTGTAATTTTTGTTCAATGTCAATGACAATAAAAAATCCTACAACGACATTGTGAAAACAACTGAAATTGTTCATCGAATTGTTGGTATACAAATTTATAGTATAGATTGTCAAAATGTTTCCGAATATTTGCAAAAACTAGAATACCATTCGTACTATGTCTTTTCTCAGAATGAAAACTGTGAAAATCAATAAATCGATTAATTGGTATTTTGCGTAAAGAAAACGTTAGGCACTATTTTGATTTGATTTAATGAGAATTAACGTTGACACCATGTTGTCGTTGTAAAAGTATTTATACAATTTAAGAAAAGTTCATACATTCACAAAAAATGGAACATTGGTATGTGTTTAAAATAATATTCAAATAAACGTGATTCAAAAATAACATGTTATAAACTAAATCATTTGTAATATCTTAAGAATTCAAAAATACATTTTAGATATTTTCGCTTCACTTCACATACCCCTTGAGAAAAAGAAATTGAGTCCAAAGCGCCAAGTTCCATTTCAATTCTTATAAGTAACCAGACGATTTTTTATTAAGCATAACTCATACTAGAGTTAAAGTGTATACTGTGAAAAGTTTCATGAGTCATGCTGTGGTCTGCAATTTCAATTGTGGTTACAATTTCTGTCTTACTTTGCATTTGTGAATTGTTTGATTTAGTGCCTTGGCAATCAATATTCAACGAAAAGGAAATAATCGATATGCCGAAACATCAGGAAACAGCCGAGTTGGGTAACCACTTAAATTTCTAAAACGTCTTACAGCCAAATTTATTTATATTAGTTTTACAACATAAAATATTTCTTTGCTAAAGAGCTGTTTGTATCTTAAACAAAGGTTAAGTGTAAAAAGAAACATAGAAAGTTAAATTTTTTTTAATTAGGTTAGTTTTAAGAATTTACGCGTAAGAACTATTAAAAGAAATGTGGACAAATAATAATATCCAATTATAATTTGTTTAAATACATTAGTCCTGGTTGGAGACTCTATTACTCAATGGTTTCAAACTGACGGTCTCGCCCACTACAAGGCTCATTTTCATCATTTGAACCCTGTCAACGTTGCCGTGGCTGGGGACACAACGGCTCAAACGATTGAACGGCTGAATGACGGAATTCTTGGCAAATTGAAATCTGCCAAGGTGACTACACTCCTCATTGGTACTAATGACATTGGATGGGGATATTCAGCAGAAGATATATATAAGCAGATAGGCAAAATAATTCAAGTAATCCAAAGTAAATTACCAGGTACCCATTTACTCTTACTTGGAGTTTTACCATGCAGACAGTCAGAAATGCCTGGAAAAGTAAATAGCCTTATTGCAAATTATGATAATGGCAAAGATGTACAGTTCTTTGACATGACTAGTCAGTTCACAGTGGAAGGGAAACTCAATCCAATTTTATTTAGGCCCGATAAGTTGCATTTATCTCCAGAAGGCTATCGTGTATTTGCCGAAACGATTCAGCCTGTGATTAAGGAATTGATTGATGATAAAATCAAGGATACTACAAAAGTAGTTCAGGAAAAACGCTAGTTTTAATAAAAGTATAACACCATTAGTAAGCATAATACATCAAGTGCATTATAGTATAATTCTTATTTTCGACCAGATGCAACTGAATGGTCTGTTGTGTTGATTATTAGTCTCATAAAATAGTAATTATTAGTTTATATATATTATTATCTAAAGAATTTTTGTAGTAACTTGTTTGTGCATTTGTAAAGTTTCGCCATTTAATGACGTTTGCAAGACTATACTAATAATAGCAATATTTGTAGCCAGATCTTGTACTTAAATATTTGCATTTAATGCACGTATTATAAATGACAATCCTGGCCGTGATAATATTAATAGACGAATGTACTTGCCTAATTTATATTACTTCTGATGATGATGAATTTTATTTGATATGAGGCACGCCCAGATCAACATATAAGAGTATACGTGAAATTTACCAATTCCAAGTTTGAAAGAATTAATAGCTGAACATAGCAAACTTAATAGTCCACTTAAATACTATTAAAATCAAAAAATAATGTTTAAAAATAAATAAACGGTGAAGTTACCTTAGTTTAAAAATATATTGATTTCGTTTTGTCAGGTTAAGTTTTGCTCGTTGCTCCATTTTGTAAAATGGCCCAACTCGGCTAGAGAGTGGTTACAATTGGCGTATCTGTGCCTCGAGTAGTGCTCAACTACTCCTGCTTTCCAAATAATTTATATTACTTCTAAAAAATGTTAGTATTTATTTGATAATTGAAATAGGTTGAGTCATCTGTGGAAATATGTTTATTATGCCCTGGTAAACAGATTTGAAATATGAAAGACTCTTTCTTAAAAGCTTGTGATTTTAGCAATAAAAACTTTAAGATTGTCTTGAAGAATTTGAAATATGCAAATGGTCGGTGGAATTTTCAGCAAAATTTTCAATTTTACTAACTTTTTGGTAATTTCATGACTATTTTTGGCTTTCGTTCAAATAAATGGTTTTATTAAAAAAACAATTAATTTAAACCGTGGTTTAGAGTTACCTCGCTATGGTTTCTAGCCAGATCATTTACTATCTTCAGCTAAATCAGTTTCGGAAAGTGCGTCATCAGTTTTGAGTAAAGACTCGTTTACTCATGTTTAGGTTAGGTTACGTTCTTATTTCAATCATTTACAATTGTTTAATGCAACGTTAATACTCTATATTACAATGTTAACTTAACTTTAAATTAGGCTGTGTAGTTAGTTACGTATCCAACTTCATTAGTCAAAGTGTTTTGTTTCAAAAAATCTAAAAAATGCGCAAAAAGGATCAGTTGTAATTTAGTAAAATCAGCATACTTTATATATTTGAACGTTTGATTTTGGAAATTTCCCTTTTAAATAAGGTTACATCCAAACTGAATATTTGTAGATGATAAGCAAAAATTTTTTTCAATTGTGAAAGATTGCTGAGCATAGATGAAATCCGAAATAAAGCCGTGGGCGGCTATATATATTGTATCCTCTACGGTAAGCTCTTGATTATATGTTCCAAATAATAATCTTTTGCATGACAAAAATTAAGGCAAATGACGTATCTCGAAAAAAATTTTTCCCTTTGAGGTTTCTCAAAATATTAGCAGCAAGTTAATAGTGATGTCGATAACAATATCCCGCATAATTGACGGAAACGTTGTGCGCGTAAGAGTAAAACAATTTCCAACTCTCCATCGCAACGGTTTCATAGAACGAATGATCATTCTTTCCTCTTTTTTAACAAAAAATGTACTTTTCCAATTTAGTTGGCATAGGTCTTCAGACGCTTGCGTTACTTTTACAGCTGAGTCAATTCCAGCCTGCAGTAGCATTGCCGTCAACAGTGGTGCCGTTAAGAAGAGTAGAATATTCCAAAATACATTGTGAAAAAACCTAACTAAGGTATAGCAACTAAAAATTAATATAATTTCTGCAATGGGAAGAATATATGGAAGAAGATTCTTCACAAGATCCGAAGCAACAATGTGCGCCACAGCGTGTACCCGATAAATGTTATAAACTTTGATCCGCTCGGAAACTTCCAGTTCACGCAACCTAAGAAAAAAAAATTATGTAACCAATTTGAATATACTGCTATCTCAGGCTTGAAAATTTACAATGCCAGAGACATCTTTTGTAGCCAAAATGCTGCAAAATATGTATGCAAAAGTACGAGAAGAAATGTAGAAGCAAAGCATTGCCATAAATAGAGTAAGCCAATATAAGTAGGTACTAAGTTTAGGATTGTATAAATTGTAGAATTTCTTCTGTATAGTCTGAAAAACATCACATTTTGCTCAGCAGCAAAAAGCATTAAAGGAAATATGCAAACTGCACTTTGAATCCATACTGCACATATAAATTCTACAAGACGAGAAACAATGTCTGCGTCCTTCTGATTTATGTTGAAGTGGTCACCTGCAATAATTTAATCAATTTTCGACTTGTAAACAATACTTGTCTCTCATAGTAATAAATAAAATATAAGCTAAGCATAGTGCACAAAGAACAACATACTTCTGCTATCTACAATTATAAGTAAAATGATTTGTTGCTTCTAGGACAAATGTTTTGGCTAAAGTTACTGCACCCTTGTTTACATTGCAATTTCTATACAAGGTATCACGTAATAATTTATAAAGAAGTATGTTAAAAACATTCCTACATAGATTGGCGTTTAAACGTATTATATTGTTGAAATGATTTGTCACTTCCGATCCAGAAAAACAAATAAATAATTGAAGGGGGACTGATATTAGTGCCAATGAGAGTTGATAAGCGGCAATATTTTTCTCTTCATGTGAAAAAAATTCGCTGAACAGGATACAATATAGAAGGAATGCTACGTAGACCAACGGAAGAATAATTCCAATCAACGCGAATACCAGCCAAATTTTGTATTTTAAACAATTTTTGTTTTGAATGGGGAAACGCAGTTGCAACTCTTTACTCTCATTGTTCCAATAGAATGGTATCAATATACCGAATTGGCAAATACGGTTCAATAATGTTATTGATTTTTTTGATATCATTGTAGTTGTAGGTTCTGTAAATTCTACAGTAAAACAGTATCAAAGACAGATACGAGTTAACAAAAATACAAGCTTTCAAGATTCACGACCTCTTCAGCTAGTATGAGTTTGAGTAGTTGAACATCATATAAATCGCTTAAATGAAAATGGAATGTTGCCTTTCCCTCGACACAATTTGAAACGGAATTCGGACATCTCATGCAATAGATCCACGACCTCTTCAGCTAGTATGAGTTTGAGTAGTTGAACATCATATAAATCGCTTAAATGAAAATGGAATGTTGCCTTTCCCTCGACACAATTTGAAACGGAATTCGGAAATCTCATGCAACATTAACGACCACTAAGGGTCACCCCATCTTAGAAATTTGCAAAGATATTGTTTGCAAATATTGCAAAACAGTTTCTAAACGGGTTTAATAAACTCAGCATTTTACGTGTGCTAAATTATTTGATAACCCTGTTATACCTCCTTAGCCTTTAAAATTCTAGCCTTTGCCTAATTAATATTTAAAACTAACAAGCCAATCCAACTCCTATTTTTATCGGAATATGTAAATAGAACTAAATATGCGTAGTTTCAAAGCAAGTTGTTCATACTTGGTAAATGTTGAAACATATGGTGAAGGACCTTATTAATATAGAACAAGCGAGAATTCTTAAATTTATAGTATGATGGCAAGTTCCTGAATCTTAGGATGAGTGTGCAAACTAATATTTACCTTCAATTTGAGTAATTAATTACGATAATTGCGGACTTAACTAACGTTATCAAACTTTTGCTAGTTTAATTTGCTCTTAAAGAAACAGTTTTTATTCTTGTCATGGTTACTGGAATCTCTTTGAGTTCCAATAAACTTGAGAATAATTGGTTTTACGGCTGAATTTTTGGTACTTCAGTTGAAGATGAAAATAAATATAAATAAAATGTGCTATTTAATTTGTTTTCATTTTATTTATTTATTTACAAAAAAATAGGCTTAAGGGCTTCAACAGATTTCATTGCAGAACAATAGATCAAATTTACTCATCATAAAATATTTGTAATTCAATTTCACTTTTTAAAACAATCAGTTTTATATATGCACATAATGTTTTCTCCTTATACTCCCTAAGACACAACAACGGTGCTTAACTAGATTTTCCTAATTAATTTTTTCACTCATGCTAGGTCTAGAGCGTGGACGCTTATCGGTATAATACCAATGAGTGATTGAAATCGTTGACTTTTCTTTTCGCCATAGAGAAAAGGAATGTAGATCTCTGGTTGCCGGCGGAGAAGCATGGAGCGTTTATCCACCTGACGTCTTAAATCTTGAGCCCGATAGGAATATAATTAACCGAGTCAAATAACAGTGACACACATACTGTGATGCGCAAACAATTAATTGCTCAAAATCGTAAAGTGGGTTGCAGGTAGAGCACACAATGTATGTATGAAATAAATATGTGCAATTTTGCAAATAAAGTACGACTCTAATTTACCAACGTGTAATCATACTGTATTCATTCAAAAAATTAAGAGGAGATTCACTGTAATGTCGATAACTATGTCTTGCATAATTGTCGGAAATGTAGTGCGCGTTACTGTGAAACAGTTCCCAATTCTCCAGTATAAAGGTTTCATTGACCTTATAATTCTTTTCTCCTCTTTTTTAACAATAAATGTACTTTTCCAATTTAGTCTGCATAAGTCTTCCGAAGCTTGTGTCACTTTTATGCCCGAATTAATTCCAGCTCGAAGCAGTATTACCGTCACTACTGGTGCCATTAGAAACAGTAGAATATTCCACAGCAAATTGTGCGAAAACCTCACTAGAGTGTAACAACTAAAAATTAGTATAATTTCGGCCCCTGGGATAATGTAAGGAAGCAGGTTCTTCACTAAGTCTGAAGCAATGACATGCGCTACGGATTGACCAAGATACAGACGGTAAATCTGAAGGCGTTTTTGAATTTGCACATCTGCGAGCCTGAAATTTACAATAATGAAATTTATATAAATTCCAATTTGTAATGTTTTCTTTGTTTCAGAACTTACAAAACTTGCGACATTTGTTGAAGCCAAAATGTTGCAAAGTAAGTGTGTATGAGCAAAAGGAAGATTGATGAGACTATGCATTGCCATAAGTACAATACGCCAATATAGATTGGAGCTACATTTATAATTGTATGAATTATACTTGGGCCTCTCAATACCCTAAAAAACATGGCGTTCTGCTCTGCTCCAAACACTATTATGGGATATGTGAAAAATACGTTTTCCATCCCAGTAGTAAATAACAGTTGTGCGAGATGAGCAACAAAATCGGCTTCTTTCTGCTTTATATTGAAGTATTCACCTGTGAACATTTAAGCAAATGCCAATATTATGATAGTATTTCAATTCCCGTTCAGTCGAAAAATGGCATTGCTACTGGTTTTCTTCGTAAGGAATTTGCTTAGTCTCTGACCTAGTGTATGCTCGTATCTTTGTGATTAAGGCTGCACAATCAGAGGACATGGAAATGATGTTAGAAGGTTTCCCAGTAGCCTTGTGGGAATTCAGAAGACTACGCTCATTTGCATACATGTATGCTAGTAAGTCCTTTCTATCATATTTCTAACCTACTCCTTTACATGTTGACATCCCGCTAAGTAGGAATGCCAAATAGCGTTTTGTTTCACATTTACTTAAGGGTGGATTGTGTTTCTTTTGGAAATTATAGCTCGTTAGGCTACTAGAGCTTCTGCTTCTACAATTAGTTATACAATAGTAGTTTGTATAGTAAATGTGTATCGGTAGTATGAGCTTATTAGAAATAAAAAAAATATTCTTACACAGGTATAAGTTTAGGCGTATTAGGTTATTGAAATAATTCATTAGCTCTGGTCCAGAGAAGAAAATAAATACTTGAAGTGGAACTAGAACAAGTGACAATGAGAGTAGATAAATAGAAACAATTTTCTCTTGGTGTGATAAGAAGTCACTGAATAGGATGCAATATAGAATAAACATTACGTATATTAGTGGAAGAATAATGCCAATAATTTGAAAAGTTAAGAAAACATTAGATTTTAAGTAGTTTTGGCTTCGATTTGGAATTCGCAGTTGTAACGCCTGTTTCTCCCTGTTCCAGTAAAACGGTATTAGTATCCCGACTTTACAAATAAGCGCCAACAAAGTTATCGATTTCTTTGATATCATAATTAAATATGGGCTTCCCTCAGGGAAGTTTGCTCAATCAAATAAAGGGTAACCAACATCAAACTTGTTGTTCAAATTTCCCGCAGACAAAAGATTTCGCTTCTAACATTAAAGTGGTTGTAGTTGGCTCTGAATTTGTATACCTCGGCATTCTTAGAAACTGGAACAATTCTTAATGATGTATACACTATTAATTGCCGCGTAGGGCTCATTGTATTTTTTACATGTTCAAACAAACGTTTCTTCCTATATAATGTACAGGAGTTCGTACTATTCAGAAAGGTTTATTAAACTTCATATATTATTAAAAAAGCCACATTACACGCCAAATTTCAGGCATTTTTAAATGAATAGTTTATAAATTAACGAGATATATAATATTTGATGGTATTTTTAAGCAGATTTCTGATCGAGTTTCTTGGAAATAATAAATATTCTATTGAAACCCTAAAACTTGAACATTTTACTGAAGGTGTAGAGGTGGAGCTAATGTAAAAATGGATTAAAATCGTAAAATCGGAGATTCTTTGATAGCCTTTTGTTCATGTATTTAGTTTCGTATTTTGAATTTCAAGCGCCTTATGATTAAGCTATTTACAGTTAATTTGAAATATAAAAACAGAAACTTTATGCTTATTCAATAAGAGTTTACTCGTTGGGTTTTCAATTATTTCGAAAACAATTTCTTTGAAAAAATGTAAATGTAAAAATACAGCTTGTTTCGAACTCCAGCGGTACGAGCTCTTACCAAGACACCTTCAAAAATATGTAGTAGTTCACTCTGTCTTAAAAATTCAAATTCGCTCCAATTTAACTAATTATTACTAGTGCAAAAAGAGTATCAAAACAGATTCAATTTCAGTTTGCTAAAAAAACTACTTTTTTTCGTCTGAATTATAGAGTAGACAATACATCTCTACTACAACCCATTCATAATTGGTTCTCTGCACCGAAAAATATTGGAATGTCAAAACTTCTGTTGATTAGATTATAATGCAAAATAAATGAATTTTGAGATTTCGAGAATAACAATTTTGTAGATTGTTTTAGGACTCCGAGTTGAATGCTACACTATAAAGTCGTCAGTCCGTTTGTATCAATTCAATTCAAGCTTATTCATGTGTCTGTTCCTTTCAATCTATTTAAAGATTGATCATCCTAGGGTCTGACAACTGAAGAATAGTGTTAACATTTTTGATGAAACGGTGTGATAAATTAACTGAATGTTAACAATTAAAAACTTTAGAATTCACTGGGGTAATTATACCATTATTGTAAAAAAAAGTTTAGAAAAGATAAATAGATAGTATTTAATTAAACGACTTCGCTGGCGATATGATTGGCTTCTTTGTACTCAAATAGTTTCGTTTAGCCAAGGAGCACAGGATACGAACCCCGAAATGACAAGTCTTTATTTACGTCAAATTTTGAATCTTTAAATTTAGCCCGGGTTTTCCAAAAATCGGTCCGCTCAGCGCTGCCTGCAAAAACCGCAAAGATACGTATTCGATAGAAAATGACGGTTGTTCACTTCGCTGGTTAGGAAGTTAGATTTCTTATATATATATATATATATATATTAGGGGTCTAAATCCGGTTTTTACGTCCGGATAAAAATTCGGATTTTGACGGATTTCGGATTCTTCCAAATCCGGATTTTTATTTTTTGAATTCGGAATTCTCTGGTATAATAGAGGCAATTTAGGCATGTAGTGCAAATGGAAAAAAATTATTATTTTAAAATAATCTTTGAAATACGGAATTTACGGACCTACTTTATCAGGGACTCCCTAATTGTCAGAACACTCAGAAAACGCAGAAAAACATTCAGAAAAGTCAGAAAACTCAAAAGAAAATTCAGAAAACTTGGAAAAAAATTCAGGAAAGTCAGCAAACTCAGAAAAAAATTCAGAAAACACAGAAAATTCAGGAAAGTCAGAAAAACATTCAGAAAACTTAGAAAATTCAGAAAACTCAAAGGAACCCTTGTCACAATTTGGTAGAGACAAGGGCGACCCAAGTTACCGTTGTCACAATTTTTTAGAGGCAAGGGCGACCCAAGGAACCCTTGTCACAATTTTGTAGAGACAAGGGCGACCCAAGGAACCCTTGTCACAATTTTGTAGAGACAAGGGCGACCCAAGGAACCCTTGTCACAATTT